>CAJUYH010000069.1:100144-156088 GCA_910591685.1 Galerucella tenella
TTTTTTTTTTTTTTTTTTCATTTTATATTAATAAACTCTTTAATGTCATATACAAAAAGAATTAACAACTTTTACGTGTGTGTATACAGTAGATAGGGCGCACCCGCCATAAATGATTAAAATTTATATATTCATAATTTTATGTAGTCTTTCAACTATACATGATATGATAAACTTTTGTTTTTCTTCGGATTATACTATATGATAATAGTTTATACTGCTGGCCACACTAAAACTGGCTCACGTGACTCCAATGTGTTGCTTCGCGCGGCACCGGCATTTACTTCACTTTTATTTCCTCATCATCCTTATCTTATACTTTTTTTTCTTCTCTTTTTATTTCTCATTTTTTTTTTCCTGCTGCCGCACCAAAATTGTCCTCATGCTTTCCTGACAAAACATCATCCAATGTTGCCACCATCCAAGCGATAAACTACTGCCACCAATCCGAATCAGGAAGATTGAGATAGGGACGAAAGAGGGACGAGAGACGAAAAGAGAGAGGGAGAGAGAGAAAGAGATGGATTCAAGTTGGCCAATGGCGGCCAGCGCCTCTCCCGTCAGATTTTACCCACCCTTATCCCTAGTCTCGATCGCTTTTACGTCAGCTGGATATGTACTCGAAATAGATGAACTCTTGGCCTACATCCCTATGCATTCTCTCTCTCATCCACATACAAATACAAAATCATTGAATTTGTGTGTGTATGTGTATGTATGTGTTGGGGGCCCCACGTGGATACGCCAAAAATAATTGTGCACACGGAAACGCCAGTGTCCTATAATATTTTAAAACTTCCAATTTTAAATCATCGAATGTAAAAATGTAATGAATATATTTTTGTTTACACTTAGAATAACTGATTTCTATTTTTTTTTCTTGTTAATCGTCGTCATAGTGATTCAATTTTCAAATTAAATCAGTGTTTTGTTGTTGATTTCTTTAATTATATTCTAAAAGCACTCAGATAAATCAGTCGTAAAGTCGAAGGGGGGTCCGGGGGGGGAAAAAAAATGAAAGTAATAAAATAAAATAAAAAATATCTCTCCCTTTCTCTGCCTCCCTCATTCACATACATAGATATACACATTTGACCGTCTTCCGCACGCAACAATCACGGCTGACCCATTCCGTCCATTTCTCCTTCCGCTATCTCAACGCTATATACTACCCACTATATCGTCCCTTCCTGCTCGTGATTTTTATTATTTCCCACGCGATATGCAGTCTCCACTCCCTTTTTTTTTCGATCTATCTCCCTTTTTTTCTGATGTCTCTATATCTTGGTTGTCCCTGTTTCGACTCTATATATCCTACTGTCACATTCAACACCGACAAAAGTTACCATCGTAATCTGCTTTTATTCCTGTCGTTCTGGCAAGTCTTTCCACATACATATATATATATATATATTTATGTATATATGTTATATATGTGTATATCTCTGTAGCCAATTCTCATATAAAACGGCCATGTACTCGCTTGTATTCCAACGACAACAACATTCACGGCCATCATGATATAGAACATCTATCCACAATATATACGAGAGAGAATTTTTTTTCTTGTTTTTTTTTTCATATTTGTTTTTTATTCACCTTAACGTGAAGCATATGTTCACTTTAATTGAACGAAAATTCAAAAAATTTCTATTATTATAGCGTGCGTTCTCGTGACACGTCAAATAGTTATAGATAACTTTTTTTCTTTCCTTAAAAACGATTTTTTTTTTTTTTTTTCAGTCATTTTCATCGCATTGAATTAATTTTACTATACTACAATTTAATTTAATTATTTTATAATGCTGGTACGTGAGTGTATGCATTTTACTGACCAATATATACTTTTTTATGTTTATTGTTTTTTTTGTTTTGAAGCATATCTCAGCTTTGTTTTCTTGTTCTCCATAAATGTCAGGGGTGCAGACTGTGTACTACCACGAGACTGGGGGCGAGAGTGCAGCCCGCGTGTACTCGGAGGCGACGATGCAACATGTACAACGGAGTGCACTACGAAAGAAATGTATGAAGTCGACAGTTTCCAATTTAAACGATGAGAATAAATAAATAAATGCATTATTACTATCCTTACGGGCCAAAGGAAAAATTACTAATTACTATTGCTGCAATTACTATTTCTTCCAAGTTTTCCCATGTAAATTTATTTGTATGTATATACACATATATATATATATATACACAATATAAATCTTCTCTTCCACATAAATATCTTAATACGCTGAATCATTTGATTAATTATATTAAACAATTAATAAATATATATATAATTATATATTCGTAATATATTTATTGTGCTATCATCGCAGTGACATTGAATCGCGTCGCGTTTCATACATTTCTACCCTTACGTTTTTCATCTGACTCTCGGAACGTCACATACAATATCAAATTAATAACAATGAGTGATTAATATCACTTACATGGCACGAAGCAACACATTGGAATTCATATTGTTTAAAGAAGAGATGAAATAATTCTTGTACTATTCTATTTAAATTATTTTGTGGAATTAATATCAGCAGCGTGACAAGAGAAATAATATAAAAAAAAAGAGTCGATTATTTATTGCATTGCAAAAAAAATATGACAATAGAAAAAGAAAATAAGTGAAGAGAAAAAAAAAAGATAAAAGTGAATAAACGTCAATCCAATTTAAAAGTTGCATCTATACGCGACAATAAAATATTTTGGCAAACAGTTGTGAATCAAAGTTTTGTGTTTCAGTGGATCTTACCAATGGACAACTCACCCCAAACAACAACACGCCCTTACTTACGCAAGCACTCTCTGGTACGTTGCAGAACATTCTATTCATAACAATCATTAATTTTGTTAATAAACACAAAATGTATCTTTTTTTGTATATAATTGAACAATCATGAGTTTTATATTTATATATTTTTGAATTAACTTGAATGTTTTACTTTTCTTCTTCTATATCTTATTTTTTTTAATTTCTTTTATTGTGTCACAGAATCTCTAGAAAAGTTGTAGTCAGAAGCACCGTCCAAGTTTTATGACGCATTTCCCCTAATGAAACTTGTTTTTTTTTCTCTATCTGTCCAACCTTTCAATCTCTTTTCCACTTGGTCTCATCTTTTTTCCTATCTTCAACACACACATACATATACATATGTACGCACACATTTCTCAACTCTTCATAAACAACAAAAGTGAAGAAACTCGGTGCGCGACTCCTTGAAGGTGCATCAGAGATTCGCTCTAAAGAAGGAAAAAGAAACAGGGGAGGGGGTGAGTGTGAGAAAGAACGCGAGACACACACACACACACACACCCTTGCATATGTGGGACATCACGACGCCACAGGCGATACGCGCGACTGCCCTCGTCTTTCGCTCATATATCTTTTTTTTTTCTTCTTTTATTTTAAAACCTTTTTCTCTCCACTTCCATCATCCCCATATCTTTTGCTTGCGAGCGCTCTTTCTCTTCCTCTCTCCTTTACTCCCTTTCATTTTATTTTTTTTCCTCCTTCTTTTTTTATTCTCCTGTGCTCTCACGATATTCCATCCCTTGCCGACCGCAATCTCCTCTCAAATAAATCAAACTTTTGAATCGCGCGCGCGTGTGTGCACGGCCCACCTACGCCCTCCGGCCACCCCAAGGCTCCAACACAAAACTTTGTAACCGTTCGCCATTGTCGAGAGTTTAAAAGCTGAATGGGTTTTTAGATTGTACGCCACGCGTTCGGTTTGTCATTGTCGTATACTGCACGTCTCTTTCGTTTTCTCGCTCGATTCCATCCATCCTCTCTATTCTCATTCGACCAACACCCCACGAATGCCCCCCCCCAACCATCTCCCACATTTCGAGATGGCGAGTTTGAAATTCTTCCTCCGTCTCTTTTGCTCTCTATGAAAACTTATCCATGATAAATCTCCAAAGAATCTTCAAAGAATTGCAAAAACTTTCTCCACGCCTCGGTTCAACAGTAAACATCTATGGATGAAAAACATAACATATATAAACGTATATATACATATTCACTATAACATTCGTTGTACAAATTAGGTCTTACATATTTATTTCCTTGACGCATGAATTTATGAATGAATTTTATCTTACTGTACTTCAATAGACATAGTGTTATACTATATTGTATTAACAATATCAGTATGCGAATTTTTTTGTACTTAAATATTAAGAAAAACAAAATAAACATCAATTAAAATGAGAGAACAAATAAAATTAATAATATGGTGTAAAATTACGGGCGTTGAATTTACAGTGATGAACAACTACCAAGCAGCACAGGCTGGATTTCCGCCAGCCTCACCGCATGGCGCTGGTGGTCATGGGGGGCCGCAAGGCCGTTCCTTCCCCGCGGCCAACTCACCCGGACCCATTGACATGTACAGTTCGAGTGCAGCCGCAGCAGTAGCAGCAGCAGCCGCTGATTCAGCAGTTGCCAGCTATGTCCAAGCAGCAGCTAGTCCGCAGCCCCCAACAACCGCGTTTCCCGCAATCGCCGTATCCCGCGCCCCGCTCAACTACAGTCCCGTAAGTCCAAACATTCCCGGCATAGTCGCTCCATTAACTTCAACATAAATCAATACAAAAATTAATGAATTTATAGATGATAATCGATATAAAATCGGGTAATACATTTAGACAATTGTCTTCGGTATTTCAAAGTCGAATCTGTAGGTGTGCAAATATATTTTTCTCGTGAAACTAGCCTGTCATTTATTCATTGCCTACTCACTCTGTCTTCTGAATAATCCTGTGCGTGCAATTATTCATGTATAAAATTTATGTAAAAGTTTTAAACGGGGCAATCTGTTTCAATAGCGATTTTGTGGTGTTCCAGGGTCCTCTGATACCAGCGGCATTCACTAATGGCTACCATTGAGCCTTCTTAAGACCTGTAAACATGTACGTAAAATAATAAAAAATATTTGTCTATCGAGTAGAAAACATAAATAAATAAAAATAATTTATATGAAGTAAAAATAACATTTCAATTTTAATAGTAATTTCTTGCACATTCATTTCATGTTTTTTGTTTCATAATTTTTTTTCTTCTATCAATCTCTTTGTAGGATGGACGAGAGGGCAGAGTGCGGCACGATCGACTGACGGCACAACGAACAACGTGAACGCCTTACAATTTGTTGAATGGCTTCTGGACGACTGGAACAGAAATAAAATGAAAAACAAAAAAAAATCGTATTAGGAAGAAAAAAATATATTTGTATGATTCAACTGAAAAACTGTGTACGGTCAACGATGAGAATATGAAGTGGTATATGGGTAAGAAATGGTGAAAGCGAAAATGAGGTAGAAAAATAAAGAGAAAGGAAAAAACGAAGGAAACAAAAAAAAACAGAGAAGAAAAACGAAAGAGCTGAGATGGTTTCCGGTGACGAGGTTTTGCACGCCGGATGCAGGGTTTCAAGCGTGGCGCAAGATACGGATGAAAGGGCACACACACACATACACACACGAGCACGTGGTGAAAGTAAGAGAAAGAGATTTTGATTCGAGTGAGGAAGAAACAAAATTGTGAAATGACAGCGCACCGAAACGAAAGAAGTCTCGAAGAAAAAGAAATGATGAAATAAAATAACAATAAGGACAAATGAATATAAATAAATGAATAATATCTAAGAATCATTAGCCACCATCGCCAACGGCAAAATCACCAGAAATACAAATTAAAAAAATAATTGACTAAAACTAAATTCGAGATGCGTCCAGAAGCGTGTGAGCGGTTGAACGAATGAGACAGGTAAAAAAAAATAATAACAAAAAATAAAAGCACATCAGCCATCACCACAACAACAATAATAACAACAACAACAACAACAACAACAACAAGAACAACAAGAACATACACACAACGTAGCACACTCTTAAAAGCAACACGGAGGCGGGGGCCAGGCACGCCGTGGCTAAGTCTGCATTCATATTCATAGTTAAAGAACAAACGAAAAAAAAATTAATAAATAATAATTATAGTTGTAATAATAAAGAAATAAGAAGAGAAAAAAATGAATTTTAATCACAATGGAATGAGATGATATGAAAAATGAAGTAATAATGCGCGCACGCCCCTTCTCCGAAATTGAAATAAATAATAATATAATAATGAAATAAAACTATGTAATAATGAAATAATAATTATTAATTGCTAAATAATTAAGCCGTTAAGTCTATATTATATTATACATATAAATATATATATGTATACATATATAAATCTATATAAATATACATATATATATATATCTACCTATATGTATATATGTATGTATGTATGCATGTATGTATGTAGGCATGTATTCATGTGTGTATGGATGTATGCATGTATGTACGTCTGTTTGTATGTATGTATGTATGTATACATATATAATATAAACAATTAATAATTAATAAACAACGTATGGATCTTAGTGTTTAAGAAAAGTGGATAAAATACCAACTCACGTACGATTATTATTATTATTATTATTATTATTATTATTATTATTATTATTATTGTTGTTACTATAACTATTATTATTCTTATTATCATTATTTTTATTGATTATTGTAATAAATGATTGACTAATTAATTAATTGTTAATTATCAATCATGGATTATCGATGATAAATATTTATTCGTGACAGAGGCGCGTGTATCTAACCACAATGCACCCGTGAATGATCATCTCTTTTTTAAAAGTTTTTTGATGCCTCACAAATATTAAGATAGAAAGAGAAAGCAACTAATAATAATAATAATAAATAAGAGAATGAAATAAAAAGAACGTTGTATAGCGTTCGATATCGCGCGAAAATGAAATCTGTAACAATAATGAAATTTGTGTGTTTGCAAAATTTGTTTATTTCATTTACGTGCGATAAAATACAGGAAGAACATGAAAAAAAAAATATAAAAATAAAAAAAAATAAAGATTAATTGTAGGTATTGGATATTGTGTGTCTCGTCAGCTTTACATGAAGGAGAGAAAAAGAGAGTGAGAGAGAGGAGGAGATAAAGGGAGAGTGTGTGTGTGAGAGAGCGAGTGAGTGAGAGAGAAAGGGAGAGAGAGAGAGAGAGAGAGTAACCGGGAGAGCCTCCCCGTTATTCTCCTTTCCGGGCGTGCAGCGAAAAATGAAAGAAAAAAATTAATTAAAATATTGATAACGAGAAACCAACTTATGTATATATACATACATATGTAACTATGTTTGTATATATACATATATATTTATATATACATAATAAATCAAGTTACACGCATTCATGTCACATGTATGGTGGGGCTGAAAAAAAAAAAAAAAACAAACAAATATTAAAACATTATTCATGAAGAAATAAAAGAGAAAGAGTAAAAAGAAAGTGAAAATAACGTACACAGAAAATAAAAAAAAATAGTGGGAATGGTGTGACAATGATTGAAGAAATTAAAAATACATTAAATAAAAAAATATTGTGAGCGGCCGAATGCGCCGAAAAAAAAATATATACATGATCGGTCAGATCCAAAGTCTCGCGTCTTCCCATATAATGGAATGAATTTCTCGGCTTTATATATAAATATACATAAAATATTATATATTTCTCATGTTTTTTTTTTGTGGATCTCTCGATTCCCCGTCGTTCAGTACGGGAAATATACAAATAAAGAAATGAGAACAAAAAAAAAAAATTGATACACGCGCGCGTTTCTCGGCCCGAGCGAGAATAAACGACTGCCCGATTCGGCAAAATATATAGATTAAATATAATCAAATTAAATGATATCAATTTCCATAAGTACTACCGCAATATGACTTTACCAATTATCTATTAATTTATTTCCGTTTCTATATGTGGCATAAAACAAAAAATGATAATTATTATTCATGAACAAATAATGACGAACATAAAAAATAGAAAACAAAAACAATAAATAAACATACCGAAAATTTTTAATACAAGACTACGTTATATGATCATATTAATAAATGAAATTGAATAACGCTCGTATATCGAGTATATAAGTGCAGAGTTTAAGAATAAAAAAATAATAATAATTATTGGAGCTATCAACGACACGTAATCTACGAAATGAGAGGTTGATACACATACATTTTAAACATGAAATTAGAAATTTAAAAAAAGATAAAGAGTATTAAAGTGAAATTTGCCCCGATATATAGATCCATGCAATAAAATAGAACAAAGACCATCATTAAAGAACAAACAATGAGCTGGCCGTTTGTCGTGGCTATAGTGCGTTCAATATAACATGAATGAAAGAGTGACAAACGCAAAATAAAATGAATTCATAAAGAAATAATGAAACAAGACACAATATTACGTGAATAAACAGAGGAAAAAATAATATGAGTAGCTTTAATGATGAACAGTAAGAAAAACAAAGTTAATGCGATTCCCGATCACAACTGTATTACAACGTATTAATGAGTGCACACGATCAATTAAACTTTTGAATTTGTATACACACATTTGAAATTTTAAACATTAACAATGATCTAACACACTAAAGGGGGAAACAAATAAACGAATGATAGAGGGGGCGAAAAAAATTTTTATTATATTATTTAAAAAGTTGCAAACGATAAATATAATATAAGCTTTTTAAATAGTTTTTTTTTTATTTTTTGTTTGATAGTCATCTGAATATCAATGCGCTTGACTCAACAATTATTTCTTTTTATGCGCGTTTCAAAAGCAAAAGATAAAAAGTGGGATAGATATGAGGGACGAGCGAGAGGGAGAGAAGGAAAGAAGGAGTGGGAGTGTAAACGAAAGAGTGAGAGTGAATGTGGGCGTGCAACTGTCATGACGCAACGTTCCAATTGGCCGAGTTTAAATTTCTTAGATTAGGTTTGTTAATGGGAAAACGGGGAAGAGGGACAGGAGTCGAGGAAAGAAATCAGACTCAATGAAGGGGAAAAAGCAAACGGTAAAGGGAGAGGAACTGGCGATCAAATGAGATGGTGAAAAAAAAATTTTATAAATAGATGATGGGATTCATTGAGATGACGAAGAAAAAAAAATGGATAAAATAACTAAAAAATAAATCGCGTCTTTCTGCATCTCTCTCCTATAAGTCTTCAATAAACAGAAATTAAATTTTTTAAGTGGATAGTGAAAGGGTAATCTGTTTTGTTGATACTATATAATTAACTATTTATTGCAATTATTAAATTTTGCGGATTGAAGAGTAATTGAAATGAATTATTGTAAATGATAATTATATGTATGATGAATTATAGTACAGTTATAATTGTATTCAATAACAGGGTAAAAAAAATAATAATTAACAAATTCTTGGGACGCGTGTAATACGAAAAAACACCCACACCCATTTTGTAGTTTATATTACTTTCTTTCGATTTAATTTTTAATTAATATTATTTTTTTTGGCTGTGCGTGCCTGACCCGCGCAATTGATGTCAATTCATATGAATGTATAGCAATACTCGATTAAATGTCCCAATGAATATACGATAAATTTATGAGTGCTAATAAAAAAAAAAGAAAATAATAAATAAATAAAAATCACTATTAATAATAGGGGTCATAATAATAAAAGCCAATGGAGAATTGTTTTAATAATTAATTTCGACTACAAAATGGGTGAATGCTGGATTCGCTCATGTCCTAGATCTATCGAATAAAAAACGAAATGTGAAAGAAAAAAAAGACAGAACAAATGAAGAAATGAATGATGAATTTTTCGGCTTATGGTTGCATCATCCCAAAACAAAATTCAACCATTTTTGAGACATACACATACACATGCACACAAATAAAGTACTCTCACACGCGGCTTACGTGTCATCGGAAATATTAAAGCCTTAAATGGATAGCATGTGCCACAAATTCACATGAACAGTTTTGTTAATTATTTTTTTTTTCATATCATTTTTAGTTTACTTCATATTGAGCGGAAAACTTCGAAGCATATAAATTTGTATATGTCACAATGATAATAGTCAATGTCTACTATAGATGGGGTGATTGATCATAATAGATAAAATGAGTATGAATAATAATATTTAAAATAAGGAGACAAAATCATAGCGCTCGCCGTCATCTAGCTTTGCAGTTATAAAAGTCATAACTTTTCGATTAATCTTTAATCAATGAACTATTTTTAATGCATATAATATTCTTAATAATTCAGGACAATTAAATTGATTATAACAATAATATTAACAAGTGAAAAATTTATTGAATTTGTCAAACAAATTTAACACTACAAGGATATAACACCAGCTTAGAAAATGTGAGAAAATAAAAAATTTGTTTATATTAAATAGGAAACTTAAATAATTTATGTACGACAATATAAGTTTTCCGCGCGTGGCAGCCGACGGGGCGAGAGATGGATAAATAATAAATAAATAAATAAATGAAAACCACTCAAATTGCTCGAATATTTCTCTTAATACTGAGAATAACGAAAAAAATAAAAATTGTTCGATGATGATCGAACAACATTAAACAAAAATTCGCTGTAACTTTACTTGATAACAAAACAAATTTTGTAGCTTACACGATTATTCATAAGATGAACATAAGACAACCAAAAAATGCTGTAGAACAGAATGCAATGCAAAAATGAATTAGATAAAACGAAGGGGTAACAGGCGAATAATAAGAAATGCAATTAATACAAAAAAAAACGAAGGAAATATAAATACAGGCTCAATGTTCATATATAAAATACGTTTAGATGTGTATCGGATAATGAACAATGACGGAAAATCGAGAGGCAAACAGAAAAAAAAAATTTTATGTATATGATAAAAAAAATAAAAAAAAAAGACTAATATGAGACAATTCGTGATTAAAATGATTAAGGAAAGAAAAATGAATTAACGTGAAAGCGCAAAATTATTCCATGCATTTGTATATATATAATTATTGATGTTTTAAATGCTGAATATTACTAGTGTGCTGTAATTCGATCATCGATCATTGAATGCAAATTATGGGGTTGGCTGTGTTGATGTTGTTTTTTTTTACCCGAAACCAAAAAAAAATTAATTAAAAAAAAAACTGAATAAGAGAAGTTTTTGAGCATAATGATTAAATAAAGAAAAATAGGAAGAAATCGCCAATCATCGAGCCCCATTTTTTGTATCACGATCCTATAAATATAAATATTACAAATATATACAATAGAAAAGATAAAACAAAAAAATGAACAAAACATAAAACCCGTAATACTGTGGATTAAACATATATTTAACTGTGGTACACGTACATGCATAAACAGAAATATATATAAATACACAATAGGTCCAATGTGGTTTAACAAAAATATTCCGATAAACTATGAAGAAACTATGAACTATGCAACAAACTTAGCGAAAGAATTGCTGGAGAGAATACATTGGAACCAAGTATGATGTTGTTACAATTTAATTTTCCAAATTAGTTTGACTATTATTACAAATTTTATTTATTAATTAATTATCCTGAAAACAAATATATATATTCCTATGTCTCTCTGGCATCCAGGTGGGTGCCACGCAGCTTCATATACACGACGATAAAATTATCAATATTAAACTAGAAGCACAATAATAAATGCATATAGTTTTAAACAATTGCGAAATTTCGTTTACGGTGAAAAACCGAAAAAAAAAAGATACAAAAATGAAAAACAATATATTATTCTTGATTGGTTGAAATGACCGCAAGCACATACGCTGAATGAAAATATTATGCTTCAAATCAATTTTACATTTGTATTCAAGAGAAAGGATAAAAGATGCATCCGAAAATTAATTTAAATTTATTTTCTTTTATTTTTTAAATAATGAATGGCAATATAAATAATATCCGCGTATATAGCTATATATATGTGTGTGTGTTCATTTCCCGAAGCAATATCCACTGAAATTACTTGAAACAATAATAAATTTATTACATTATAGAAAGAATATTCTCGGGCAGGGGAGAGATATCCACATTATACATTATACATTATATATATAAACTCATGAATTGTAAACGAGAGAAACTCTATTGAGTTCTATTGTCGTTTTCACATTTTGAAATCCATGAAAATTATTTATATACGTTTCGTATATTACAAGAAAGAAAAAATTATCATAGTTGACAAAATGAAAAAACAAATTAAACTCTCCACGTGCACCCCACTCACACAAAATAGAATACGTAACTAATTATTAATGAAAAAATAAAAAAAATAAAAAATAAAAATGCAAGAAACAAAAAAAATGAAAATAATCCATACACAATTTGCTTCGCCAATTTGTCACCCGCCCTCACTTCAAATCACATTATTGTCATTGTGTATTTATAATTGTAATAATTGCTTGGATCTAATTGCATCGTTTAGAGAAAAACAAAATGAATATAAAGAAAAAAATAAAAATATTTAATAGTTAGTCAAACTTGTGAGATTGACAAAAAGCAAAGAAAAAAAAAACAAAAGAATATTGCGATTATTCGCCGTTCTCATATATGTATATTCTGTTTGTTCGGACGATCTGGGACTCTGTGATTTGCTTATCGCTCCCAGGGAATCGACATTTGATTATAAGAAAAGAATAATAAACAAAAATGAACAAAAAATAAGAAGAATTACAATACGAGAGAAGCATAAAAAAGACCAAAAAAAAAAATATCGGGCGAGACTGTATTAATTTGACATCTAGTTGCATTGGGTCATCACAGGAAATTAAATGAATAAAAATATAATAATAAACTTTTGAGTGAATGTTAAAGCGTGCGTGAAAGCAACCATGAGAAATTGTGAGAGCAAGCAGCAATTGCTGATGCTTATATAATCCAAATTCATGTGAGAGTTCATTAGTGAGTGTGTGTGTGTAATTGTATGCATAAAGAACGGAAGAAAGAGTAAACAATCGAAGTGAAAAAAAAAAAAGTGTGGTGTAACGACGGTTTGTAGCTAGATAGGCAATTATTAATCATTATCAAAAATAAAATGGAAAAAAAAAAGGAGAAGAAGAAGAAGCGTCGCTATTCAGGACATATGTTAATTAAATTAATTTCTCATGGCACACCGATCAGTATACAATAACACGATTCGACGTACTGCGTATTATTATTAATTTTTTTTTCGTCTATACACATAAATATATTATTATTATTATTATCCTGTTTTATTTTCTGTTAAACTATTATTAAAATATATATACATAATTATTATCATCAATGTTCGTTATTATTTAATAATTGGAGAGAAAAATTAAATTATCCTGCATAAGCATATATATAAAATATAATTTTATGTAAATCAATTTAAGTAATTGTGCAATCTCGCATTCTCTTGCGTGAGATTGTAAAACAAGATATGTATATAATATATATTATATTTGCGCCCGCGCACATAACACACATACATATTATGCGACACATTATTCAAACAAATCAGTGAGGGAATGGCGTGAATAAATTTCAAGAAAAAAAAATGAAGGAACAAAAAAAAAATTATAATATGCCAGCCATCTGTGTAGTGGTGTATTGACGATTCAATAGCTCGAGATAATACACCCATAAACTCACACTATCGCGCGCATACATACATACACATGTACACTCGCAATACGCGTACATACACATGCATTCGCATACAATTATTATAATCCAAATAATTAATGATTTTACCTGATGAAAAACATTGAAAAATTACAATTAATTTATATCAATCTGGTTTTATTTTTTCGTTATTTTCTTTTTTTTTTTCTTCCTTTATTCACGTATGTCTGATAAACTCTGTATGGTTTTAACATGGTACCATCAGGATTTATCGATACATTACATTTGGATATAATTATTAATCAATCGATCGTGTGACATAGATAGGAATGAAAGGAGAGAAATGAATGATGAATATATAAACGGGTAAAAGCCGGAATGATAATGTTATGATGGGGAAATGTGAAACCAGGCAATACGAATAACTCGCTCAGAAGAGTAATTAAAATGGTATGAAAAATTTGACATTGATATATATTGATAAATATATATTATATTGAATATAATTTTAATGGAAAACCATTAATAAAGTACAATTATTCTCGTACCAATAGAACTCTGAAAATAAACACACGACACTCGTCGCAATACGCTATTGATATTTATCATAAGCAATCGATATAATAGTGTAAAATATTGTCATGTAAACAATGGCACGCTTTTACTCTATGGTGCCTCGTGCTGCAATATAAAAAGCTCGATCACCAAAAAAAAAAGAAAAAAAAAAAAAAAAAGTAAGAAATAAATTATTAAAATGAAAAATGAAAACTGCAAAAAAAAAAGTACATAAAAGTAATGAAATAATAAGGTGTTTTAACTCAAAGTTTCCATGAAACGGCACTACTCGCTAATTCTTTATCGTCATTTGTTATCTTTCATCCCGTTATATCATTCATTTTAATATTTATCGATTCATTAATTAAATTTGTTATTGTTGATATTCGTTTTCATAGTTTTCTTTTCGTTTATTTATTTTTTATTATTTTTTTTTCTTTTTTTTTGATTATTCCTTTTGGTTTTCTATATTAAAATCGCTTTCAGTGTCGTGAACAAAAGTATAATTAAACAATTAAATTAAGTAACTAGAATTTTTTGGATTAATCAACGATGACATAATATGGTGAATGAAATAATTCAATGTTTATTTAATATAAAAAAAAAACCAAAGCAATACAACGTAATAATTGTATATAAGGCTTTACTCATCACTCCGTGAATATATTCAGCAGTTTAGTTGCACTATTAAAATAATGCTTGATAACAAAGTGAATATATGACGGTGTATAGATAATAAAGTATATGTTTTATTGTACGATTAACTTGAAGCGAAACAATGAGATGAGTGAAACGTGATAGTTTGGTGGCGTTAAATAGAGGAAGCGATAAAATTTGCCCGAGAAAATATCATTGTCGTTATCGTAAAGTGAAACGAGCGATATCCACATGTGTACGTTCATTGTCATTCGAAGATTCACGTATACATAATTGAAAAGAATAATTTCAACTGGAAAAAATTGAAAAAATTGCAAAAAAATCATAAAAAAAAAATGAAAAATAGAAAAGAAAATAAAAATAAATTAATTAAATTAATACAAAATACACGCGGCATTTTCCTTCGTTTTTCAATGTTCACATATCAGGGTGATCCATGAGATATAAAAAAATAACGCACGATCGAAGGAATAAAATTGTAACTGGAAAAATAATTAATAAAAAAAAAAGGAAGAAAATGAAAAAATTAATAATTATTGCCAATTATTATATGTGACATTAATTTAAAATTAATCAATTATATATAATTTGTGATGAGTTGAGGAACAAATACAAAATAAGTGGAAACATTATTTTAGAATAATTCACATTTTTGCATACATTTAAAAGTATATAAAAAAAAAAACATTGCAAACATTCACATAATTACACACAGACACTCTCACACACACACACACACACACATACAAAAACATGGCAAGGGAATAGTTCTGAACGAATGTATTAAATATAGTGTGCTATAAAACTTTTGCCATTCTTATTTCGCGGAGATTGGACGTTGGAAAATATTTTTGCTTGAACGCAATGCGGAAAAAATGTGAACAGCGTAGCAATATAACGAGAAACGGAGAGACATGAGAGGTCTAGATGAGACAAGTCAAACGTGTTCCACTCGACAAGGGAGAAAATAATCTCGTTGCGAGGGTGGATGTATAGCGAGTGAGAGAAAGAGAGAAGATTAAGAAGTTGCGTGCGCAGAATGAAAGCGTCAATTTGTTGAAACTTTCGCCTGCAGCGTATATTAGGTAGAAACAAAAAATGTGTATGAATGCCTATGGATGAATGAGAGTATGTGTGAGTATGGCCGCAAGTGAGTGTATGTGATTGTGAGCTAAAGAGCAAGAAAGAAAAAGTGAGAATAGAATTCAAAAACTAAAACAAAAAAAAAAAACAAAAAACGCTGGACGGTACAAGCGCGGTGAGGAAATCTGCAATATAACAAGCAATAAATAAGCCACTCTTAATTCCATGTATATTAAACAATTATGTGGATGCTTATGAGATTTATTGATTAAACAAGCAAGAAAAAAGATACCAATTTTACATATTCTTACTAATCGTAAAAAAAAAATGAAAAAAAAAAAAAATAAAACAATACAAATACGTATAGTGACATATTAAATTATACGATTATGTATTATGTATTGAGTAAAGAAAAAAAAAAATGCCAGCAAGCAAACAGAAGTTAATCTATCTACGTAAGTACGTACAGTTTCAATTTTACACTACCGATAATAATGACATAATTCATAAGGATATATAAGATATATGATGATTTATAATAATTGTAACGTTGTACAGATTATTTATGAAAAGGCCCAACTTTGATGAGAGAGCCGGGCGATGACGAAAAAAAAAATAAATAAAAAAATATTAAAAAAAACATTAAGAATAAAACTTGCCTTAGCAAAACTATTCGTGTATGGCAAAGATGTGTGTGTTCGTATAAATTTAAACAGAAAATTAATAAAAATTAATTAAAAAAAATAATGATTTCGATCAGAAATTACATTTTTCGATTTAAAAACTATTTCTCACAGCTATAAACTAAGACAATTTAATGAAAAAATAAAAAAAAATATAAAAAAAAACAAAAAAAAATGAAACAGAGAGACAGACACGATAAGAAAACATTCCTGCGCGATCAATTCGACTTAAAGAGGTAATAAGGATATGAAATTAAAGAAAAACCCCAACGATGGCGATTCTCCAAAAATGATATTATCAATAATATTTATTAAAAGAAAAAAGATGTAAAAAAAATAAAAATATATAGCGTATGTGTAATTCCCTTCGCTTTGATGGAGGGACAATAAAGCCGATCGCATGGAATTGTTTTTTACGTGCGAGTCACGTACGACTCTCTATTCAAAACGGCCAGACTATAATGGATGTTTTGTAAGATAAAGCAAAACCATTGGTCCAGTGATTCGAACGCCGATTTCGCGTTTTAGGGGCTTTAAAAAAATTAAATGGCCGAAACTAGGGTGAGATAACTGAATAAAACAAACAGACAACAACTAAGTAAAAAAAAATAAAGAAAAATAATAATAATAACGAAACGGGGCAAAGAAGAATAAAATGAAATGAATGAAAACTTTACGAGGCTATTACGATCTGGACTTGTGACCAATCAAGCAAAAGCATGAACGAAAATAATGAAAAAGAGGGAAGAAATAATTTCCCGAAAAAATAATAATTACCATCGTGCACACGAATTAAAAAAAAAATGAATGGCCGTTAATTTAATTAATTGTGTATGTATACAGACAGAACAAAAATAAATAAATATTGCGATTATAAATATAAACACTAATAAAATGAAAAACAATATTGTACCCCTCTGTACATATAAATATATAATATAATACAATGATTATTACAATATGATTTATTATATAAATATACATATATATAAATATATATACATATATGTATCTAATGAATTCATATTACGTTTCATTATTCTTTCAATTATTGATTGATTATGATTGCGATAACGATTATTAAACAATTATTATCATCATTATAATATTATTAATATTTAAGAAAAGGTTCACAACGTGCCGTGTGTATGTGGGAATAAAATATATAATATAATGGACATTGTTCAATTCAAAACTTCTATCTTGTCTTATTTTTATATTTTTCACCTTTCCTTTATATATATTATCATTACCCACCTTCTTTCGTAGCTGTTAAAGACATTGGATCAATTGCTCCTTCATCACACTCGGCTAATTATCATGCGCAAATGATCAATTATGATTTCGTATTAATTGAATCTATTCAAATAAACCTATTTATTCAATAAATATAATCACGATGGTATACATCGGACTTTGGACTCGCTGAACGACTCATCGATGGTATATGTACCTGCAGGCAATGATGGTAAGACAGATCACAACCCTATATGTTATGTAACGTATGCTGATTAAATTGTACATACCACCTACTGAAAAAATTGCGGGTGTTATGTCCAGAATTTAGACTAAGATTTTCTCTTCTGTCGGCAATGTAAAAATCGCCCAAAATCGCACATAAAGTTATATCAATTTGATTTGAGCCTTTAACATCATCCACATTCTTCCAGTCATATCGCAGAACACTAAAATAAAATTGAATCATTCAAGATTTATCTGTTTTGAGTTTTTTTTTTTACATATTAAAATAATTTATTTTTCATATTGGGCGTTACACAATTATAATATTAAATATAACAAACGTGTGCCACATTATTAATTACATAATATTATCGAAATTTTGGCAACGCAACAATTTAATTTATCGCACATACCGTAAATGAACATTCTATAAACTGGTTGAATTATCAATACTTTATGTTTAATACAAGAAGTATATTTGAAAAGAAAAAAGTGAAACATTGAGAGTAACATAGAAGCATTATCACGTAAAACGTTGAAACAGTCGAAGAAATAAAAATACAATACCATCACACAAAAGCTTATGATTGATACAAATATTATTCATTCTCTCTTATTTTATTGTATGTTTATTCTTCATGTTTCTTTCATACATTCTATACAGTAACGATTTTTTTCTGCTTACTCGGCTTGATATTTAACATACATATAGTACGCACCCATTTTATTCAATCCATTAGATCATCACGTCAATAAAAGTTTTTGTTTTGCATCACTCATATACATATATATATATATTGTAAAATTAATCTGAAATATGGCAACATATATATGTAAAACATACACAACTTGCATTTTCGATTGGTTTTTTTATCAGTTAAGCAGTTAGACAGAAGTAAAATATTGTTTTACAATATAAATGGAAAATTGGAAATACTTTAGCTGCATTGGTTGCATTTAAGCCATAGCACCATAATTGTATTTTGTTTCTTTTTTTTTCTCAACAAACCATTCAAACTTTCGATAATTGTTAATCATCATTAACCAAAAAATATAAATTAATTTAAGTATCAAATAAAAGTCCAATGAATTTAGTAGCTATCATTCATGTTTGAAACAAAAAAAAAACAAGAAAAATAATTCACATTACATAACTGAATGTGTATTTGGAATAACCTTAAAATATTGATTATCAATACGCAATTTCACTTAAATAACAATGCCGATATAATAAAACAAACAATGATTAAATCATATTTTTTCTCATAACATCATAAATTATATAATTACAAATTGACGCATTACGTTCATTTAATTCTAAAATAAAATGCAACGGACGTTACGCATTAATTGTATTCGATGTATCATCACTCATAGCAGCAACAGCTGGTATACTTTCTTGAAGTCCTAATTCTCGTGCTTCAGCTAACCACTTTTTATTATGAGCTCGAACTCTAAAGTAACAAAATACAGATATAAAAATAATCAACATATCAATGATACGAAATAATATTACCAAACATTGCATACCTCACGGTGTTGTCACTGACAACATTGTCAGGTTCACCATAATTTGGTATACTTGCATATGGATCATAACCCAACGTTGAAAGCATCGGTGCAATGTCAGCCATATCCTTGACAACATCATCTGGTATTTTTCCTACCCACTTTGTTAAAGCCTCTAAATTGACGGGTTTAATAACTTGATCGGACGAACGTTCAACTCTAAACAAAATAACAACAATGAATAAACACAAAATTAATTCTACAGCTCCAAAATAATTAATTCAATGAAATAAATAAACATTAAATTGGCAACTTTAACGTACTTGGATAGTGGAACGCCACCCGGTTTATTGATAAATTCCTCGTGATGCAGCACCGATTCATTCCATGGAACATCGAGAAAATAAAGTATTTTTTTCATCCAATCGCGCGGATGAAGTACAAGCTGCTCATATGGCACCATCAGACATCGTTCACTACCAATTTCTTTGCATTGTTCATGCATCAGCGATATTGCATGATTCCATTTTGTGAGACATTGTCTGTACGACGACAGATCAAATCCTGTTATAGTCACCTGAATAAAAATAAATAATTCAGTTAAATATTACGGGGATTTTCAGGGAAATATAAATAGGTAAAAATAATTGACAATAATATCAATCATGAATGAAAAATAATACAGACTATAAATAATTATAAATATCTATTATAGACAATAGTAATTTTCGAGGCAGTATGAATGAAAAAAGATAAGGTAAAGTGATATTAAAAAAAGGTTTTATATACATAGCTAAATGTTTTATTAATTGACCTACATACCTTTCGTGATATAATTGAATGGACTGTTGCACGACCATCTCGTACCATAAATAAAAATTTGGCATTTGGGAATAATTCAAGCATATATGTGCCCATCTTTAATATCAGTGGATCTTTATTGCAAAGACGCGGTGCCGGCTCGCCATGTCTTGCAATCACTTCCAAACAAAATGCTGCAATCGCACCATCAATTACCTGCAATCCATACAACAAGCTTAATTAAATTCACAAGCATTGTATTAAAACATTGCTTTCATCGTATTGAAAATGTAACAATATATGTATATATATATATTTATGTTCATACATCTTTGGAAATGCCGGCCTCGACAAGTCGCACATTTTCTCGTTCAGATTTCAACCAGTGTGATCGCATTTGGAGAATTCGCGGAATTATCCTTGTCTCTTGACCACATCTGCAAATAAAAAGAAGAAATGTAGAAAAAGTGAAAGGAAATATTGTGACAATTGGAAAATAATATTTTCCAATATGATAAATAATGTAGGAAGTATGTGAAGTGAATTGTGCGCCGTCTATTCGGGGAACACCATTTGAAAAGCCATCTGTCACGGCGTCATGTCCAATTGATTTAACAACTCACCGAACTTCAGGATGAGCGTCCAACATTGCTCGCATTAATGTCGTTCCTGATCGCGGAACTCCACCAATAAATATCAATGGCATACTCCTATCATACGGATAGGTTTGTCGGTCATTGCCACCAATCACGTATTTCTAAACAAACATAACAATCAAACATAAACAAATATATATATATATATATATATATATATATTTTTTAATAATAATTGACAGATGAAAAATGATAATATCGAATGATTGACAACTACAAAGTTTCAAAAAGCAACAATACAATGATTGTTAACTCTGTGTATGTCAAATAGAATTCGAGAAGGCAATTTACATTCCACGCCCGTCTGTTCATAAATCGCACAACTACTTCGTCGCCCCTCGAGTCTGACATGACGCGAGCCACTCCCCTTCATCTGTTCTGCCGACGTCATACGCCGGTTACACGCTGTGTTAGTTTCTCTCCTCTTTTCTCCATTTCTTCGCTCACTTTATTCTTTGTTTTTCGTTTTCTCTCTCCTATTCGTAATCCTACAACACTTTTATCTGTTACTTTACAGAATTGAATTGTATATATCAATTGTTTCGCATAACACTGACGTATATAATGACATATAAATAAAAAGTAACATTTTAAAAACCAAAATTTTAGTATTTACATATTTTATCAGTTAATTAATTTTTCTTTTTCAAAGTATTGTGATAAAGATATGTTTGGGACTTTGTGTTAAGACGTAAGGTGTCCGTCAAGTGACTCATAGGATTGTCGAGAAAATTGCAGCTGCGGCTACATAATAGTCGCTATGACAACCCTCAGTGTCACGCAAGTAAAAGCACAATGTAATCCAGGACTTGGTCCAACTTAGGCACGTCATACGCAGGCACTCTCTACCTTTCCAGTCGCTTCTTTTTTATCGCTATGTGTTACGTTTACATCTTTCTCTCTTTCTCTTTCACACTCAACTTTGACTCTTTCGTCTGGAAAATATCCCAATACTAAAAGTTTCACGGAGCATGTCAGGTGAATAAAGTAAAAATAAAAATGCAAAATAACATTACAAAAAAAAACGAAAAACAAATAAAAAAAATAAGAAAAATAAATAAATAAGTTTTACACAACAGATCAAATGTTTGAGACACACTCGCTTGACAGTTCTTAAACGACCTTGCTTCAAACTTCCGCTATATTTCCTGCATGTCAAGAGCTTCCTATTTATATACATTGTATATGTGTCTGTATGTCTGTGCGAATGTGTATAGAGGAAGCGTTACACTTTGATATAATATTGAGTTTTCATTTTTCGATATCGTAGTAATGAATTTTGATAACGTGTCATAAATAACTGTATAGCGTCCATGTACAAATGAAAATAATTAGGAATACATAGGTTTTTTTTTTTTTCTTTCAATATAACATTGAGAGTTAGTAAGAAATATTAATTTTATAAAGTGTTGAAATAACTGAGAACTGATAACAAATTTCTAATGGCACCATGTCGTGCTTTGGCCAATCCAATATTTCCTATATTACTTACTAGAGTTCTATCGGAACACGTGCTTGTTTACATGCGATAAGGCTCGCTGTGTTTTGAACGTTAATCATGTGGCAAATCGATTGCAATATGAACAGTGTACAGTATACAGGATGCCACAAAATCTATAGAGAAATATGTGCTCAGTGAATATGAGAAGTATATCCAGAACAGTATACGATTTCTATATGAAACTTTTATTCATTTTCATATTTAAATTATTCCACACTGTTTTCCAATGTAAAAAAATTTGTATTAAAATTTTCAACACATAGATAAAATATTTTAAGTTCAACTTTTATTTTTCTCTTTATCATACGAAATGAATTTATTTGAATATTAATCTGCAGTTTGTCGGATTTTTTGTGCTGAGAGTTGCCATAAAAATATTTTACAATTAACATTTTTCATATTGCGGACACACCTGTCTTGTTCGTTCATTTGAGTTATCATTTCGGATGTTTTGCTTCTTTTTCTTTCCCTCATGCGAATGGGAAATTTTTTTTATTCAACTCTGTCACCAGTTCTCCTTGTGTGTGCCACAGGAAATTCCGGTGAAAGAATAAAACGTGCAATTTATGCTTGAACCCTTCGTAATGATACCTTGAAACAGAGGGTGAATACGAAAAACACAGCCAAAGAGAATTGCTTATTTCTTTTATTCCTCTAGATATTTTTGATTTCATATTTTATTTCCTCATGTTCTTCCATATATTGTATTGTCTTGTTATATACGTTACTCTATTTATTTATTCATTCATTCATTCATTCATTCATTCACCCATTCGTTATAATTATTTTTGTTTCGCTATTCATCGTATTTTTATTCAGACGCGTTTTATACATTCAAGTGCCGTAGGGATGGTGGCACAAAAATAAAGAAAAAAAAAAATATCGGAAAGATGAGAGTTAAAAGGGACAACACGTTGGTGTAGTGGTGGCATTGGTACCGAATGACGACGCGAAGTGAGTTTGAAATTTCATCGAAAAGTCCACGCGCTGTGCCTTTGAATTCCATTCCTTTGATGTTAGCAGTGTGTTGTTGATGCTTTGCTCAATCCAAAAAAAAAAAAAAAAAATCTACTCGACCTCACTTCTTTTCCTACCTTTCCTTTTTTCACAAACATGATGTTATACAAAAAATAAAAAAATAAATAAATAATGTAATAACATACATATAAAATTACATATAAATAAATGTTCCAACAAATAATAATATATTTTCCATTATTAAATATTTCAGATACTACCAAAAATAAAGAATAATATTCACATTGCGTATATATCTCAAGGACTTTTTATACTTTTGACATGTGATTTATTCTCAATGACGTTTCATCGATCATGTCAGAGCTATATGTCAGAAACATGACAAGAGACTTAAAAGCGCCCCGAATAATGAGGCTGTTCCTCTTGCTCGTCAAAAATTTGACGATCTAGGAATGTCATATTAGCGCAATTTAATTTCATGCGCTTGTAAGCATCAAGAGACCGTGGCATTATATAATTAAAAATGAAAAAAAAAAAACATTCCACCATTGAAGACGAAAATATATAGTAGGAATATTCAGATATATATATAATGAGTGTAGCAACTCTAATGGGCTACACCTTTCCACTTGAGCCATTGACTTGACAACGACGAACTAACGAGCGAATACGAATACTGATCGATGCCACGATAATAAGAAGTCTCGACAACGTCGTTTCATCGACTAATTGAATAGCAAACCCGCTTAAAAATAAATTCGTCACTCTCATTACTTCAATCGTGATATCAATGCGAATATGAAATTTCGCACAACAATTAATTATAGAATATTGGAATAGCAATAATTATCGAGAAGTGGCTATTCAAGATGGGAATACAGAGCTATTAACACCACACGTGTATAAAAATGTGTAATCAAGTGGCTATACAGTGAACAGCTTTGAACAATGCATGTACAAATACATTTTTTTTCTCATTATTGTAGTTCAATTTATCAAGTGCCGCTTAATTTTGAATAAGTCGGCGATAACATGTGTCTTATTTACAACTCCATGGAATATTTTATTTTTCAGCATCAAATTAAATTATTCTGTGATTTTACACGTCATTTAAATTATAAATTAATATTTGCGGAGCGGGTATTAATTTTAATGCATGATAGTGATGAAAAAAGACGATAATATTTATTATCCCATGTTGGCACATCCTAATTGAAAATAATTCCAAAAGAATATAGAGTAAACAATTTCAATACTGCGCGAGACAAACTAAACATCATAAAATTCATATAATATATAATAAAAAAAAAACATAAATACATAAACATAACCTCATTTGATTAAAAATTTATCGTTTTATTGTAAATATATTTTTAAAGATAATTCACCCTCGACCTTTTTCACACAAAATATGTACTTTATGTATATATATAAATGAAATGACAGTGAATATAAAATGAAAATCTTGGATAGATAATCAGTACGTTAATTGAAATAGCGGATAAAGGGTTAAAAAACTTTAGAGAGAACCATGGCACAAAGATTCAAAAGAGATGCGGCAAGAGGGATGCGGGTTCTGTTGCTAATTAAGTCGTGACGGCCCGTCATTTTTTCGCCTTTATATATGTATAAGGTTAAATTTTTCCACGCCTGACAAAACGAGATGTATAGTCCACCTAATATGTAACTCACCCCTTTGCATATTTTTTTTTTTTTTTAATTTTCCGTCTCTCCATTTCTCTATCTCTATTCACTATTTTTCACTCTTTCGCTAACTTACTTTGTTCCTGTTTTACACATACACACAAATGCCACAGTACTTGGACGCGGTCCCACGTTTAACCTCTCCCTCACAATTTCAAAGACTAAGGGCAAGAACTTTATGGTGGAGTGACTCAGTTAATAGCTTGTCTTTCTCGGGCATTGCCAAAGGAGCCAACACTAGTACCAGTGGCCTCATTTCCCCTATACCAAAGCTACAAAGTGCCACTATCACTCGACGACCCTTCTTTCTTTTCAACAACCAGACATCAACATCACCCTCGACGCATATACCAATGACAAAAAAAAAACAAAAAAAAAATTCTATATTTACGTATATACAAGCGAAAATTTTTATCAACTATATGCAAGTAAAATGGACCAGCAACATTTTTTTCTTAACATCATAGGAAACAATAATAATAAAAATAATATTAATCTCTATTTTGTGGACGTTTCATCTGTACATTTTATGGTAATGTCTATAAAAAGTCTGTTTTTTTTCTTCTTCTTTTATATTTGCTCTTTAATGTTAAAATAATGACGCTATATATATAGATGTGTGAATTTCATGAGAGATTGTGAGTTTTGACGGCGACGCTAAACGCGATCCATGTTGAAGAGGGTGCCAAGAGCATAAGAAAGATAGCGAAAACTAAAAGAGAGGGCGAGAGAGAGAGAGAGAGAGAAAGACTCGATTCGCAATCGTTCGTCGTTGAAATGAAGCGGAAAAAAAAATAGAAAGAAGGGTGAAAGTATACGATAGAGAAATGGAACGAGGGCGTAGAATATAACGTTGTGGGAGGATTTATCGCACGGGCGTGAAGCTCTAGATTGAGCGGGACATTGCACGTCGCTCAAAAGCCACAGAATGGAATGAAACGGACCATCAGAGTTACAGTGGGACAAAGACGTGAATGGAATGTGAAAATAAAAAATCTGTGGCAACATTAAAGAGCAATTGCGAAAAAGTATTACACATCTCTATACGCACAGAATGCGAGATGGAAGAAATTATTATACGGAAAAAAAAAAAACATAGGGACATATACATGCATACTAGGATTGAAGTGAGTTTGGAAAGGAAGCTAATTACATATTTGTTCGATATAGTTTTCAGTAGTATAGGCAACTTGAGTCAGGCGAACACAAAACCCTTGGGTAATTTATTTTTATGTAGTCTATATAAATTGCCAACGTATCGTGGATGCATACATATCTAGGAAAGAATAGAAGTAGGTTTGAAATGGATGGTCGATCGATTGGGATAATATGTTGCCGTCTATATATAAAGGATGAATGTAGACAATTCTCTGGAAAAACTATCCACTATTCGAGCTGAAACCTATGCGAGTCAATGAATAAAAGTGTAGTGAAACGACTGTAGTTTATATTGCCAATATAAGTGTCTTTAAAATTATCTGAAATTTTATTGCACATAGGAGCAAGGTATAAGAAATTGGCCAGACATCTGACAGTATATCAATATAGATTTAGTATTATTCAAATTGAATTGTGCATATAAATATCAGTGCATAAAATATTTCATTTGAAATCAATAAAGTTGATGTAAAGTCGTGCACATTTTTTTTATTCTTACTTTTCATTTTTTTCTATATTCCAATTTGAATTTTAAATTTACACTTTAGAAAAGTTTATGGATACTTCATTGTCAGCATTTTTCCAACATTGTGATTAGTTATTGATATTGCCACCCGAGTTTACTTTCATTAGAAGTTACTGTCCAATTTTATTCTACACATTCATTTATGATCGATTATATTTGGATGAGGGATTGCAACTATATATAAATATAATATGAATAAAAATAATTGTTTACCTCCTTCGTCACCATAATGGGCACGAGATGATCCTTCCTTGGACCACATATAATTCCCAATTCGTAAAGGGCAACGAGGAATACAAGCCCGACGAAACATATAATAGGACCCCTGCGAGCCCCACGACTCAGTCCCAGTGTCATCGTGTTTGTATGTCTCTCGTTTCAACCACGCCCTCTTTATGTTATTACGTTTTACCACGTGGCTGTCGTGGCGCAAAATCTCTTGTTTATTATTTTCCACTCATCTCGCACCTAAAACACAATTATCAAAAAACATTTTACACTTATATACCAACAAGTGCAACAGAAATAACACCAAATATCACTTGCAGAATAAATTTGGTTTATTGTATCACAATAATAAAAATAATTTGTCATATTTCTCTTATTTCGCATTAATATTCGTACAGGAATTTAAGGACACGAGTGTATGTTTGAGTGTGTTGTATGGATTATTAGTTTAGTGCAATTATCACGGGAAAATAGTTTTATTGGTCACGGTCAATGTGGCGCCAAGAAAAGTGGCCGACAACACTCGGAGAAATGTCTATGTATTTATGTATATAAATGAACATGTGTGAACTTGCGTGTGTGTGCATGAGTGAGGATGTCTGTATGAAGCGCGCCAGAAACTCCTTATACATTCAAATGAATGAAAAAAAAAAAAAAAAAAAAAATATATATACATCTTTTAACACGTTGGAGAAGCTCGTAAAAAAGTCGGGAAAAATGGCGACAGAGCGGGTGGGAGTAGGCGGAAGGGAGAGCGAGGGGTAAAAAGAGATTGCTATGAAGTCTCGCGGGCCCTCAACGATTCAAATCGCATGCAAATTGCGCGCGAACTCGCAGCTCATTCGAATAACTACCAACGTTCTACCGCACAATAGCTGTGACATTGTGTATACATGTAATGTTTCCAACCAGTTATATAGTGTATATATATATATCCCTCTCCCTATTCCCCCGATTGTATATGACGGTTTTACGACTGGTAAACTCATAAATTTGAAATTATTGCCAACGCATATATAATCCGAAAGCGAAGAAATATGCTCAGATTTGTCCACTTCCGCTTTAAACATTTGTCAAAATGGCTCAGAAAATTTTTGCGATATTTCACATGATATGGTTTAGTTTGAAAATTATTTCACTTCACTTCTTTTCACTTTCTTTTATTTTTTGTCGTGTTTTCATTTCAAATCTATTGTGTTTGGTATAGAAGAAAATAATTTATAATGTCAGAAATGAAATTTACGGTTTGGTACACATTCGCCATGTTTAAAGTGGATGTAAAATAATCGTATCAAACGATTCCAGCCATCTTGCACATATTATTTTTTTCAATGTTGAAATAAATATAAAATATTAAAGAGACACCTAATGAATATTATATAATAGAATTCGTAACTGAATATTAACACAGCATACAGAAATATTTTTTAATATAAAATTACTTATAAAACCTATCAATGCAAATGTTCACTCTCGCAAATTTGACTTACTGACTTTCAAATTCGATTTTGTTTCACTTCCGGCATATATATATATATATACGCGTACATATGTTTATTAGTGTGCTTTAACCACAGCGGGTGCTCGTGGATTATTAACCTTCATCTGCACCGCCATTCGCACAGTAACGCCTGCAGGCACACTCGGATTGGGTTGTGGTAACATAAACCAAACATTCACTTCCAATATACGATCATAAATCAACAGTGTCAATGACGTAATAACAATCTCTTTATTCAATCACAGCAACTGAACTGTAGAATAATTCCACGATTAAAACATTCACAACCCAATCACAAAATAAAAAAAAAAGAAAATGACAAAAAAAAATAATCAACCAAACAAATGCAATTATTTGTATAAAACATTCAAACAGCCACAAATATTATGTTTGCTTTTTATTATTATTTTTTTTTTTCTCCTCCACTTGTTTGACAATAAATTTATGAAGAGATGTGATGAGAATGAAAAAAAAAAAAAATACAAGTAATGAAACTAACCTCATCCAAACAATTCCTCTATGATTTATAAAGATATTTATCATACGATTGTTCAGATGATGAATGAAGAGTGTTAAAAGGGGCGTGTAACTCATTCTATATCTATTTACGCGCGGCAGCTTTTAGTAGCAGCTCCCTCCACATTTTAGAGTGTCCGACGTCATTCTTTTATACTTTATCACTTCTCTCCTTTTCATCGACCTATATCTCTATATATCTCTATCGTGCACACAAGCGCCATTCACAATGAAAGATGAGTGGAATCAACACATATTGCCATATCTATGCAGAGAATTGGCATCGCGTCGTCTCACTATACACTTAAGTCGCCTGTCCACATATCATTCTATCATTTTCTCAATAGAGATTGTCTACCTCTTACAAACTCTTACGTGAAGAATACCGAACCTCTTCACCATTCTCGCTATTCTTTCATATATATATAATACTTTTGGCAGCTCTTGAATTTACCCCATCTCATCACACGTGACTCCTCTTATACACCTTCTCTCTCAGTCTACGCCTCCTCTTCCTCATGAGTATACCTTTTACTCTTGCTCCCTCTGAATCTTTTGTTCGTTTCGTTAGTTCCCGTTTTGTCGCCTTTTCAGCAGCCAACCCCACTAAAAAGCTCCTCATATACCAATCTCCTCTGCGCTTTTTCTTCTTTACATTTTTTTTTATACGCATGTGTATAAGACTGAGTATGTGTGTATGTGTATGTGTGTGCGCCTACTTTACCATCAACTATTGTCTACATTTCCCACCAGACAACAATGACAAAAGCTCAACTAGACCGATGTTTGAGATATATATATATATATATATATATGTACTCATAGTATTCTGTATATGGCTTGTGTTGTTCCACGTTTTATTCCTTCAAGGCGAAACAGATCCATTATCGTGTTCAGCTTTTTCTCTTCAACTGAGACGCAATCCGCAGTGTTTCAATGATATATCAGAAGCCAAAATTATATACTTTTATAAGTGTAGACAAAAAAATATGATCTGCAATATTTTCAACTTAATTGTCAAATATGAACACTTCTCTGTTCTATCTGTGTAGTAGAGTTTATGGATTAAAAATTGCAAATACTGGTGTGAATGGAACGAAATTGGAAATTATATTATTATAACAACTGTATTTGACATTTTATATTGAGTATCATATAGAGATTGATTATTCGTATTAATAATAAATATGAATTTTTCATTTGATAAATTTATATTGGAAATAAATTCGTTGTCTGCTTTGTATATTAATAAAAAAAATTTTGTAATTGAATTGATGATGAGATTGAATTATCGTTAAATGCAAAATTCTTTGGCGAATTGGGTCTTTGTCATTGAGCTTTAAAGTTTTCTTCGTCAAGCACTTGAAAGAGGGCACTTTCCAATCTACAACTCTTGGAAAAGTCTAATGAAAGAAGTTCTCTTGGCGTTAAAAATGGGGGGTCAAACGGATGCCATATCCGTCAAACGCTAGTTATAATAATAATAAAAATCAGATGTCAGAGCTTGGTAAAAGCTGATTATCATTATCAAGAACAAGATTTTGAAAAATATGTAAAATTTATTATTAAACTAAATATAATCAGTAGATATTTGATTATTTTAGCACTAAAACTCTTAAACTTTCTACAGTAAACATACATTTTAATTAAATACTTTGTATATTTTATCGGCTTATGGCTTTATGTTTATAAATATGTGGGAAAAAAAATTACACTAATTTACATGAATAAATATGAGGGAAAAATGGTGTATTTTAATTTTTTGTAGACAATGTCGCCCACGCGTGAACGATAATAAAACAATAATATGCTTATATATGAAAATATATACTCGTTGTTGATAATAATTAGAACGATGTGAAATAAGCTCGTGCAATTAAACGACGTCACTCAGCGCATCTAAAAGTGAGCCACTCATTGTTTTTATCAAAAGCGCAAAAGAATAATACACAATGAAACTGCGACAGTGTGAGTGGAATAAAGACAGCACAGAAAAGCCAAAGTTTTCATGGCATCAAGAGCTGAAGGAGGGAGATAGAGGGACATCACAGTTTATTTTCAACAGAGTTGATTGGGTCGCCTGAAGACTTTTAATCTCCATGAGCTTTTGCTACTGTTTCGTGGTGAAAAACGACTGGGAGAACCATGAATAAAAATAAAACATGAAGGTAAATTTCATTTCCCTTCATTGTTCTCAGTGTTTTATTTATTATACTTTATTTCTTTATTATTTTTGTCACATCATTATTATTACTATTTTTCGTTTTTTTTTTTTTTTTGTATATACAGCGAAAAATGCTTTTCACTTTGGCTTTCAACATTTTCCCGCTAATGAACGACGGCTGGAGCTTTCAAGATTTTCCACGCTGATTTACATTGACTTATTATAATTGCACTTTTAATATAAATGAAACAGCTCTCTCGTCAGATAATAAATAAAAATTTTATATATTTTATGTTTGTTGAATTATACAACAGAGTGCACAGATGCAACTTTGATAAAGTAAATATTTTTATTTACCACAAAACACCGTAACTTTGTGCCACAGTATTTATACCACAGAGCATTAAATGGCAAATGCGACATTGGAGAATTTGATCGGTAAGCAATAAACCACCACGGGAGTTTAGTTCCAATCCAATTAATCGTTGGATTTCATTCACTAAAGCCGTGCTATATAATACACGAAAACCGCCCTTGTGACAAAATTTGCGAAGGTAGGGAGACATGCATTCAAACGCATTACTATATCAATTATTTCTCAATTGAAGGTTTCAGCCATCAGCTATGCAGGTAAGTTTCATTTTACCAATTAAATTAATCAAGACTAATTGAAGCCCGTCGATAAGTACAATTATCCATCACGTAAATACACCAATTAACAATACAGTAAAATAATGAAAAAATGCAATGAAAATATAAAAATTAAGAGTTATGCATAAATAAATTAAATATAAACAGTTTGAAACGAGGCTTTGAAACTCAATTTCTGCATATACATAGTTCGCTCAAGTGTGCATTTAATTAGTAGGTTACAGTCTATTTTGATATAATTCTTGCATTCTCTCTTCCACTCTGCGATTATATATATATATATATATACGTATTACCGTGAAAATTCGGTGTATCTCATTAAAGTAATATTATCATTGCATTTTGTAATGTTCGTTGGCCATATTGAATAATTTACTGATACACTTACGTTTAATTAACACATATACGTATATCAACAAATGTATTTTGAAATGTTACAATGAAAATATACTATTCAATTTATATATTCGATTTATTTCATTAAATTTTTTATGTTCTGCTATAATAAAAAATTTAATTTGAATTAATTTCTATTTTGCAGTTGAGTTCCAGCCATTCATCCATATTTCTCCATATCTCATTCATTTTATGTGATTATTATTATTATTTTTTTTCAATTCATTTAGCCAATTTAAATTATTAAATATAAAGTGATTTGTGAAACAGACCAGCATCAAATTTGTCCACAGAACCTTCCATTTCGCACCTTCACTTTACGTATATAAATATACCTTTTCCGTATCTGCCTCCCGATACTACAGGGAAAACTTTTTACCAAAGCTCTTACACAGAGCTTTTATTGCATGCCTCCATTTTTTATTATTTATCCCACTTTTACCATATTGCGACGTAGACATCTCATTATAGAATCCAACAAATAATAAAAATAAATGTTGACAATATACATAGTGAAAAATAAATTCTCTCAAAGGTTAATATTATAGACAACATCAAAGGTTAATATCGGAAACAAACAGAGAGAATTTTTATTCAAGTATGAAATGAAAGAGAATGTAAACGATGTTGCAAAATACTAGATGTAATATTTGCACAAAGGTAACCGGATGCTTCAATCTATATATGTAACAGATCCTGTATATATAGGTATATATTGTAGAAACTGTGGTTATATCGATGCGATGGTAGAGCTGTACTGAACTAATTGATAATATATAGATAAAATGAATCCAACGCCCTCGTGTATCTCTCACTTGCTTTCTCCCTTTCTCATTTTATTCGGTTCAGCGAGTGCGCATCACTTTATACTCACATTGTGTGAATAACATATCCAAGAACGTACACTTTCATCTCGATTGGATACGTCTCTATACAACACATTAAACCATTCTCAAATGTACATCAACATTAACACACAAAGCCAATTATAAAAAATGTGTTTTTATGTCTATGTAAAAATTAAATAGATGAAAATAAAAAAAGATGACATCAAAGTTCCATTGGATATACGTTCTCTGTAATGTATGTGGTAGAGAGCGAGAGAGAGAGAGAGACAGAAGTAGTCTGTGTATATATATATATATAGAGATTCATTCGCCATTTTGCAATCTAAAAGTTCCTGTGAGCAAATGAGTGACACACTTTTATCTGGGTACTCTCTCGTAAACTGCCAAAGGAAATGATATGAGGAGAGTGAAAAAAGAAAGAAAGAGTGTAATAAATGGTACATGTCTTTTTCTCTATTCATATTTTTTTTTTGTCAGTTCATATACCATCGAGCTAATGAAATCTCATATTGTGGCAACACCAACCCGACCCATTTCACGTGAATAGTTTCATGATTACATACATTTTATAATTTAACATTTTCACCAACTATCAGATTTTCATCATTAATTTTTCATTCATACCGCAATGTGACTATGAAATGAATGCAATTAATGATAAAATAATTTCTATAGATAGGATAATATTTGATTTAATTATAGGAAAACCTAATGAATGAATTCGACCAAATCAATATTGAAGAATTCAATTAATCTGAAATTCAAAATGAAATACCAAACGTGACTGAATACGATGTAAATTGAGATTCCATAAACGAATAATCTCCAAACGATTCACCATATACTGCATCGTGGATGAGGTAGAGTATACCACAAATCCCATGAGAACCTATATCCCATGGATATACTTCTACCAAACCTTTATTCACTGGTGCACATGCATTTATACGCATGCATATATATATATATATATATATAAGTGTAGGTAGTCAGTATGCCGAGATCGGCCATCCACGAAGGACAGTAGAAGGCGAGGATTAGAATTCATGTAGCACTAAACTTTCATAGCTCTCCTGCGTCTCGCCCGGATTCAAATTATTATTATTGCAGCTTCGATCGCGTTTCATACCAATGATCTATATACATCTACTGTAGGATTATGATCTGCTCGTCGTAAAAAGAACTTAAGCGCATAGATTTATGCTCGCAATTGAGAATTAATATGCCAAAAGTAGGTGTTGTTCAATTTTAATTATTCATATGATCATTTTCAATGAATAATAAAATTTCATTTTTTTTTTTTTTTTTTTTTCAATAACCTCCACTCCTTCATTAGCTTCTATTTTGCTCTTGACTTTATATACATTCAGCTAAAGACGAGAAAAAAAATTATAAACATGTATAATACATACATCACTCTGCTCTCACTATGTTTGCGTTAAAAATGTTTTCCTCCAGTATTTCTTAAAAAGTTTCTGTGGCAAATGCTTTATAAGAGAATTTGTACGATAAATCAAGTATACTTTTTGCTTTTGGAAAGAGTATAGTGTGCGAGGTTCGCACCATAGTGTGAGAATGGAAGAATATATATATATGTACGTACATATATAGAACTGAAGTTTTTCACGCTCTACTAAATCTCGTTGGGTAAATAGCTCCGATTTGTGTGACAGTGAGCGCTCGGTCGCGCATCTTCCTCATGAACAACCAAATAAAGAAATAAAAATTACGCAAGAATATGCTCGCAGTAATATTCATATATAAAACAATAGTATGCATAAAAAATATTTTCAATAAATACATTTATATTTATATAAAGAGAATTTTATACGCGCACTTTGTGTAAAAAAAAACCTGTCGTTTTTATTGTGAGCAAGTATTTGAATTAACGTAAAATCCAACCAAATTGACTGTGAATATTGATAACATATCATAATCGTAGAAGAGTAACAACGAAGAAAAGCCAATGAACTGTTTATTGCGGGATTCAATTACAAAATTATTAATATCGTTGTTTTTTACAAGATGAATTTTCGAAATAAAAATATATGACATTGTGCCGATGGTGAAGAGTCTGTCAAGTATTCTACTTCACTCAAGATCTCATACATATAACTACTTTGATACATTCAGTCGTTCATACATACATGCATGCATACCAACTGTATACATCCCCGTGGTTATATGTAAAATAATGACCACGAGATGCCAACTTTCAAAGAAATTCCGCTCTTCATTTCTGCTTTTATTCGCGTACTCGACGAAACTACTCGACTACATTGAGACACAGCTGCTTCCGGGAAAAACTTCCACGGTGTCTATATAATGTACATATATATAACGGAAAATTTTACGACAAAGAGCACATGACCTTTCTATTTACATTGCCCTGACCTGTTCCATAAAAAAAAAACAGAAAGAATGAGAGAGAGAATTTGAAAAAAAAAAAAAAACAAAACAAAAAAAACAAATATCTTTTATTCAGATTTTGTGTATATTTTTTTGGTTGTGTTTCTGTACTTCTACCAATGTTGCCTCGTGTGTAATAAATATTTATTATTATTCCCTACTGTCGTCTCTCACACACTCTTTGTTCAAATGTTATTATACTTTTTAAAATTATGATATTGGTGAATAATATTATGATTATTATTAATTTCTACATGTGAGAATTTGAAAAAATGTACAAAGCTGTATTATTACATGAATATGAGTATATATTATCTATAATGGAGGACACCTTCGGACTGTTGAATTATATTTTCAAAATATACTGCACACTCGAACTGATACTATGTCGAATATATGTGAATAAATGGAAACTGGAATGGAAAATTATGAGCGAAATTCATGTATGCGTTTCGTTAAAAAAAAATTTCTTTTTCGATGTAAACCACATTACACATAGAAAGTATATGCAAATTAGAAATAAATTCATAGTGTGGGTGATTGGGTTGGTTAGAGTGAAAGGGGGAGAAGAAGAGAACGAAAATGAGTTAATGGAATCAATCTACATTTGACCACCGCAATAAAACAAAAATGTACTCACAAACACATACAAAATTATTCCGTGGACATACCTCAACATATATTTTTCACCGTCGAACACTCTAATTCAATATTTACACAATTAAAACTTGGCATAATAACAGGATTTTTTTTGTTCACAGAAGTTTGACAAAAGCCTGAATATTTAATGGTATTCATTATTTAAAATACATAAAAATTGTTAGTGATAAAATAAAACGTTATGTTTGATCGTTATAAAGTCAATACCATTCCTGGTTCCCGAAATATTTGCCACGTTGGAGGGAGATATTAGAAACGTGCTGAGATTTTAGGAGTACAAGTCCTATCACGTATACAATAGTAAGGGGAAGAGTTGACAAGAACGAGTGGCGGTATAAGATTTGACCTGCTCTCCCGTGCTTGTCGCCTGCGTCAAATCGACCCTCTACACTCGATCTGTATAGTACCACTATATAGAAAATGAAAGAAGGGTTGAAATCGCTTGGAGCAAAATATATATATATATGTGGATCACAAGCGTGTGGATTCTGTATCGATACTTCTATATACCATACACCTATCGTGTTGAAGTAGAAATCAAGAAAACGGTCTCTCATTCGAACGTGCAAGTTTCCGGAACCTTCTCCAATCGCGCCAGTAATCGAGATATATCACACGAAAAGCTAAAGAACGCGATTGAAGGAGAGGATATAGAAACTCTTCAATTTAAGCAAATCGAAAGAAATTCTTGTTTTATTTCCGCCACAACGAATTTCCTTTACATTTAACATTCCTCATGCAATCATTGTTTATAATAAAATCATACAAATTTTCAAATCAATTCGGTACATAAATTTATTCGCGATTTAAATATGGGATGAAATTTCGAATTCTGAACATTTGAATCTATCGAAATTGACGTGCAAAATATCGTTTGATTTTTCTTCTTATTATTCATCTTTTTTCTTTACTTCCATTCATTATTTCACGGTTCGTTAAAATCAAATAAATAAACCAAACCCTATCCAAAACTTTCTCACTTTCTATCTAGCGCTGCATGGCAGTGCTTCCGCGACATTTTTCCCTCAACTTTTATCCATAAATCCATACTGTACCCTCTGTTGGAGCCAAACGATGTCTGATACCTACTTCGCCTCACAGCAATTTACGCGTTGACTGTCTGGGCGAATAATAATAATAATAAATATTATTATTATTATCATAATCATCATCATATAAATTCTACAGTAATCATGTTAACCATGTTGAGCATATTATACCCACGTATATATTAGTAAACATCAATAATCCGCGGCATATCAAATCAATTCCAACCGTGGCATTTATTCAACTGTGGCATCGTATAAAAATTGTAAGAATTTGAATGGAAGTGATGAAAGTCATCGTCGAGTTACAATGCGAAATTAAATTATAACTTGATGTATTTCCCAACGGGAAAAAAACGTCTGTGTGCGGATATGTACCGTATTTATTCGCATATATTTGTCTATGAAAGAGAGAGATAGAGAGAGAGAGAGAGGCTGAGATTGCGAGAAAAAGTGTAAAGAAGAAGAGAAGAATGAAAGTGGAAAGAATAGCATGAGCTTTAATACTTTGGGTACACGCATAACATCGAGCACATTTTCATGACGGAATGAGAAAAAAAAATTTCTTTTTTTTCGCCACGGCCATCTTTGTGCAATCTTTTACGTGCTCATTTCCATATTGAAATTTCAAAGAGAATAGTTGGATGGTGATGCAACGATTTTCATGTATGTGCCAATTTTGCAAAACAACAAGACAGCCCCCAATGCAAAGAACTTTGCAAAATCGAAACACTGTTTTCGAACTTGGTAACACACGCCGCTACTATGCATAACATATTAAATGTTGGTGAAGGGGAGTTATGCTTTGCATACATCGGAATTACATGAAAACTTTTCATAGATTATTCATGGAAAACGCAGTTCTGACGTTAAATTAAAAAAAAGAAATTAAAAGAAATCCTGCTGCTGTATATTCTTTAATATTGTATACCAAGTTAAGAATAAAAATTAACTACTATTAGCTAAACGTTTAACATTAATATGATTATGATTATTATTATTATTATTACTATCGTTTACAATCTCATAACAACACAAATTTTTTCGGATCCCCAAACTCAAAGACACATAATATTGCTTGGTGATGTGCTGAAGTTCATGTGCGGAAACATGGAGCTAACGCTAATGCGCGACGATCGACGAATATTAAATTATGCTTGACCGAACACAGCCCGAACGTTTGGAGACGAGCCAGTAGCCCCAGAGAGAGCAAAGTTTGTTCGCCTCTTCGTGTTGAGTGTCAAACTGTAGTATAGAGAACTAAACTAAACCTCCCACTCTCATGTCTCCGTTGACTTTGAAATAATCGATAGGAAACTTGAAGAAAACGTTTATAAACACAGCGCTCATCGTTACAATCTAAATATTGTACACCCTTCCAATACTCATTAGTATAAAGAAGTCGCTGAGTTGTCGAGCAATGACGTCTGTCAAATTTTTTATTCATGGTTTATTCATTTTAGTTTGATAATAAATTAATGACATTCAATGATGGCGCCTGTTAACGGACGATTACTACTCTCTCATGATCAGGAATTCCACTAATTTTGGAATGAATTGCTCGGACAAAAGCTCACTAATCACGTGCTCGCTAATCTGATTATGGGTTGTTGAATGCCTGATGACCTTGTTGAGGAATTAAATACGTGCATATATATATAGGAAATGTTATGGATTTTGAGTGAGGTGAAATACTGCTCGTCACTTTGTAATTTTAAATTCACATTGTTTGAATTATACATAATATTTTACTATAGTAAAATTATATATTGAACGATAGTTACCAGTATCTATAGTGTATTCGCTCTTGAATATATGACGAGTTATGATGTTCAATCGAAATCAAAAATATTTCCTTATCCGTACTATGTACAAAGTATTTAATATTAAAACTTTGGTGCGATCCAATGCCGATGAGAGAAAACGCTACGATCGGTTCTACTATATCAATATCAAAATTGATATCGTTGGAATTGATTGCAATATATTTGCAATTCACCAAAACCTCTAATTGTTACCAAGACCCACTTCTCACGTTCTCCCAAGCGTTTAAACCTACCGAGCATTAATGAATAATTCACAACGGTCATTTGCATAGAGACAAACAAACTTTGGACTCTATCCTCAGTGCTAATGGTCCGTTTTCTGTTTCCAAACAAAAAAAAATTGATAAACACTCCAAGAACAATTAAGGAACTATCAACTTTTTTGCAAAATATAATTATTCATTTATTCCACTTTTTTTTATCATTTACCTATATCTTTTTCACATATGCTCTGCATGAAATTTCCCATACTTTACATACACAATACTATACATATGCAAATAATTAGAGCAAAAATGAGATTATAAAAAAATATTAATTAGTTTTTCAAAATAAGTTGTATTTGTATATCAAGACCTATAAAGAACGCGTGTCGCCATACAAAATTTCCAGTTTCGCGCGAAAACAACATTCATACGATTGTTGTTTTCAACGGATACATACGATTTGCCAGCGTAATGAAAAGTACTGGAATAATTTACCATACGCCAAATTTATTAGATGTATACTATTGTATTTTCATTAATGTTTTGTTTCGTGAGTTCCCAGATGTAGTATCCAAGTCTTTTCGGGAAATTCATCGAATTCTACTGTGTCCATCCGAACGCTCTCTCGCGTGAATACGTGCGGAGAATTCCGAATCTAATAAAGAGCACACCAAAAAAGCGGTATATATATATATATATATATATATATATGTGTATACAAAAGTGCAATCACGTAGTCACGCGGTGGCAGTCTGTTAACGTTACGTACAAACGTAATTACATGCTCGAGACTATGACTAAACCGTCTGACGTCAACACGTCTGTATCGTCAACGCTCAACTATTGCCAAATTTCGCATGATGCGATCAGCAATATATGCAGATAGACCATTTATCGCCGTGATTGTTTCAAAAGCTGGTGGCACACCTTTCTTTTGGGCTTGAATAAACGATCCTCGCATTTGAGTTGTTTTATAGTGAAATATCACAGCGATTGCAATAGCTCACAATGTAAAATATGAATTGATAAAAATTTATTATGCTTCTCAATAATTTTCAAGGTTTCAAAGATGTTTCATAAAAGAATGTTTTAACATGTTATTTATGCGTAATAAAACAAATAATACTATGAAGAATTGAAAATAATGAAAAAAAGGAAGAAAAAAAATATACGAGAACTGTTTTCGACAAAATTCATTAAACATTTGTGTCTCGTAACGTCTCTAGACGGGAATGGCTTATTCTATATATATTTTCGATCCGAGTTGTCACGAAGAAAGTGAAAAAAAAAGAAGGAGAAAAAAGAAAAGAAAAGCAGCATTGAGGAACTTGTTGAACCGACCTTAAGACGACGCTAAAGTCAAATGGAAAACCAATGCTTCGATAAACCCGTTTGTAAGCCCATGTCCTAATGGATTTGTGGAAGATCGCAAAAGTCGTATTCAATGAGAAAATAATACAGACGTATCTAAGATTTAGTTTTGAAATTGCATCACTTTTGTTCAATGATTCTATAATTCATTGCCTCTATATAATATATGTATAGGATCAAATTGAGTTCTGTGTATCTTTCATCGATTTGTAGGGAAACTCAAACCAATTATGAAATTACGCTGATTGTACAAATATCGTGTACAAACACCTCAAAAAACTTCAACTTGAACGTCTCCAAGTATACCAAGAGGATTATGTACCATCTGCAATTGTTGAATTCATGAGAAACCAATTAAATGGAATTTATAATAAATCCATTCTAATACAAGTATCAACTATATTATAACTATTGTCTGTTTATATAATGTTCGAAATAGGTCAAGTTTTCCGATCGAATTTACACTATTGTTTTTTTTTTATCACAACAACTATCATTCAATTTTGCATCCAATGACAAAAAAGTTGATAAAAATTTATAATAAGAAATTTAGAATTTTGAAAATTAATTCATACAGAAATAAAACACATTATTTTTTGCTTTTCTTTTTCTGAATAAAAAAATGGAAATGCTCCACGCGGTCAAAACCACATCGTAAAACTCAGCGAATTTAAATTTTTCATCTACCGGAACGACATGGTGCGAAGTGGCGCGGACACTTTGCCTAGAAGTGTAGAGAGTTCTGTGGAGAGAACAAAGAGAGAAGCGATGTATACGATATAAAAGAGGAAGAGAGGTGAGCGGAAGCTATAGCATCGTTGCAAGCTCGTAAAGTTTTGTTAATAGCGACCCATGGTAGAAGGTATTTGAGAATTTCCACCAGCTATTTTCTCCAACGTTTTCGATCTGTAATGAGGGTCCAGCAGAGCGGATAACGAGATGGTATATTTTTCAACCCCCTGACGTACGTTCCTCTTTTGCACATTGTGGAGAAAGAGAGAAAAAAACAATTAAATTTGCCAGAAATTTAGGTAAACAATTCGCATTTCTACTGAATTCAATTTTCTCTTAAATTATTGAAACAAACAAAAAAAAAAGAAATAAGAAATAAAGTATTATATTTAATATCAACAAAATAACTGAAAATATAATATTCTTCACGTGATTCTTGTAACAAGCGCTCTACAGAGATTTATTGGCACTCCATTCATTTTACATATTTTCAGGGTGTTTTCATTACACATTATATTCAGCAAGTTAAAATAATGAATATTTGCTTTAATAATTTCGTTTTGCAGTTTCACCCTCGGAAAAGATTAAAAATAATGATTGTTGGGTGATCCAATGTTGAATTTTATGTTCATCCATTCTTTTTCCACATACCTCTGCGTGTAATACCATTTCATTTCATATACTCATTTTTTGTTCCTCGTATTTTTTCCGTTATACCATTCACTTTTATTCATCTACTTGTATTTTTTCCTTTCAAATTATTTTGAATCATATGAGAAAGTTTACAGAGCAGATTAAATAATATGTCAATGAGAACAAAAATATGATGAATATGAATATTTTCGAATTAATTCAGTAATCCTTTTAAATTATCACGAAATTTCATAAATTAAAACCTGCATTACTTTTCCCACATCATAAAATTCAACAATAAACTGCCTTCCAACATATTTTTTTTAGAGTTATCGCTACCACAGCTTTTAAAGTTGCACGATTTTTCAACACAACTATTCAATTATATTCAACTGGAAAAATAAACGATTAAGAAAAATGTTAATTTTTCTCATTAAATTAATCCTCAAAATGTTGCAGTATTCATGAATGACGTGACGTGCGTTGTAAATGACTGTCACATTAAATAAAATCACATAAAATATGTCTCAATAAAGATTTGTAAACATATTATATTTTTGTTCATACACACAGTGATATATATTTTCATACAGTCAGGAATTTCAAAACAAAATCCGGAATCAAAAGAAGTATCATAAACGAAATTGAAGTGAAACGAGTTTGAAACTTGTAAATACAAATCATTTATCCCGAAAATCTTTCGTATTATATTCCAATAATACATAAACAAAAGAGGACCATTTCAACTATCGAAAAAGGCTTCAGATTTGAATTTTGATGATGGACGATATTCGAGCAACCTCCGCTCCATTGCCCGAAAATCCAATTTCCTCCTATTTTTTAAATCGATTAATAGGCATTTGTGTAAACAGTTATATATAGGTATAATTTATTTTGCCTCACCACGAAAATGTAGTCTGCTGCTTTTTCATGTCTCCCTATCCTAAAACAACAAAAAAATTTTCAATGTAAAAATATTGCTGTGTATTATCCTGCAAATATTTTTTTTTGTACGTATTTTAATTTAAAATGAAAATCGTTTTGTCACAATTTATGGCGAAATAAATTTTAAATTATGAGAATTCTGTGAAATATTGGAAAATATAAAATGAATGTGAATTCGATATAAATTATTAAACACACCCTCCAACAAGTTTTGGCGTTCACAAATGATTTATGTATATTTTGACAATTCCATTGAACTCATGTTTGCTCGCCGTCATATAAATTCGCACAGCTCAAAATAATGTGGTTATATTGAATCTATTTATGCCATCATATGTTATGGGAAGCACCTCAATACTCAATCTAATCATCAGCGAGACAAAAGACATTTTGAAAAATATGGCAATAACAATATAACTATATTTGGAATATATAAACAGACAAACAATTTCACCATGACACATTTTTATTTTAGAGTACAACAGGCTGAAAAATAGAATAATAAATAAGTACAAAGAGACGAAGATATTGCACCATAAAAAGAATTATGGTCAAATTGTGGTTCAGTGACTTTCATGCAATATGCAATGTTTTTTTCCAACCCTTCACTCATAAAAAAAAACCCTGTATCAAAATAAAAACACAAAAGCAAAAATTTATCTTAATCCATAAATATGAATAAAATCTATATATACAGTATGTGGCTAGGTATTATAAATATTTTTTCGGGCGTAAACCCTCATAAAATTTAACACGTTGCTGTAACAAAAGTGCCAAACTATTATGTACATTTACCAATATTTTTGAGACGGATTTACTCATGTAACTCAAAATTTTTCTCAAGAATGCTGCTTGTTCATCAATATCAACAGCTAAATATACTTTGAGAACAATTGTCATTACGATATTTTGTATTTCAATAGTCATTCATGATTAATGTACCAAAATGTCGATAGCATATTAAATATTACATTCTCCTCCAATATATCGACAATTGAAGTAATACAACCATTTTTTACTCCACAATTTGATTGAAATAATTCAACATACATTTATTACACGTAACTTACGCCTAATATATAGTTATATCTATACATAAAAGTAACAGAAAAATTTAAAGCATTAGAAAGAAAGAAATATTCAAATAGACGCGGTACGTTCGGTGCCATTTTCCCCTATTTCACCGTTTCAAACGGACGTCAATGCACAAGTGTGGCCACGTATTTGCATCTTTATCGAGCGCAACACACTATATTGAATTGTGGAAATAGCGTTAGGACGACTACAGAGAGAATTGAAACGTATGTGGTGTGTGTGATGAAGTTATATTCATGAATATATATATATATGTATATATACATAGAGAAAGAGAGAAACTTCAACAAAGCTATTTGAGTTTAGTTGAACGTGTGTATATATATATTGTTCGTTGAAAATTGACAATGCAATTTTTACTTTCGATGAAAATAACATTCAAATGGCAATAGGCAAAAATAGAAATGAAATTTGATGCACATGCAGTCTAAAGTCCTGTTGGATTTGCATGATAAATCCTGTGAATGCAATTTTTCATTTCAATCGTGTGCACCTGGAAGTAATAACTAATGAGCGTAAACTATACATATAGACACAGGATTTATTTCGCCAGAAGGCGAGTTGAGACTCACACTGTGTATGGTGCAAAACCGCGGATATTTCCCAAGGGTTACGTGACGCTCGTTAGACATTCTACCCAAGGGAAATATAAAATTGAATAGTTAATTGTAGATACATGCATACGATCTGTGCCCAAAGGCACAAAACACATGCATATGTATATACATATATATCTTTTTTATTAAAAAGCCATAAAACTCCATCTTCAATTTATCAATAAAATTAAATAGATATGAAATCACTTCAATCATTTTATCATTTGACGTCAAAACTTTTTGGAAATTAAATTGAAGTGAATAAACAACAATTTTGTGACATCAATATAACATATCACTCAATTTTACGTATTATGATGTTGATATACGTATAATTGTTTATATTAAGATGAATCAATACAGTAAAATGTCGTATATCTCATCACCATGTACAGATATTTACGTAATGTCTCAATATACCTCTGTTACGTGTATTTTTCACTGACTCGTTCCTATTTGTATGACGCCTATATAATGCAGCATGAACACGCGACAGTTCCTAACCAATTCCTAATTAAATTCAGTAAATTCATCAAAGCATTCTATGTGCTGCATGAATAATGCTTGAAAATTAATTAACATCGATTGGCCAATGAGAAATGAAGCTATAGAGAAAGAATTTTATTCAATACACAATCGCAAGTACATGTTTATTCCTCATTCTCAAATAAATTTCACAATAAAATATTGATGAAAATATATTTAGTAAAAGTTGTCACTATTAAACTAATAAAAAATTCTGTTACGCCGCATTATTTCGCAAAATTGTATTTTTCTTTATATTACATTTTATTATCACATGATGGAAAATAGACCGAAATTGAAGTTTTAATATATATTTTACAGCCACCGCTTTTCGACTACACTTTTTTTTCGTACACTGAAAACACCAATTTCTTTGCGAGAAAAACATGATAGTACTCTCTCGCGCTATACCGTATTCCACTCACGCCTAAATGCGCACGAAAGCGCGTAACATATACCACCCCCTGCTCTCACCCGCTGTCACATTTTCTCTCTCTCTCTCTCATTCTCTCCTCCATTCCCTCTGTCGCTTCTTTCACTATTATCACCAACAACATGGAACGCCAGAGTGGAGCACGCTTGAAAACCGCCGACGGCATTGGAGTTTCATTTCCGAGATGAGAATAGTATAGATAGAAAAAAGAAGAGAGAAAGGAATACAAAGAATGTGTGAGTGAGAGGAAGAGAGAGACAGAGAGAGAGAGAGAGAAGTATAAAGTAAAAAAAAAAAATATGATATATGGAAATAAATTCTCAGTGGGAGAAATGAAGAATGTTAGAGATATGACACAAACAATATATATATATATATATATAACCAACCAGCATGTCAGCTACTGTCATTGTACAATGGTTGGCTCATTTCTCATTTCTCCTTTACATCTCTTCCTCAACTAACGCACAGTCTACCCTTGGGCCTTCACCTGTCATTTGCAACCATCAAGTGATTTTGACATTGGATTTAAGTCAGTTTCATGTTATTAAATATTTCAAATGGTTATATATAGATACGGGGTGAAAATAAAACGAGTCTGTCATTATAATTTTGGGTGTCAGTGCAATCTGTATCATAACTTTAAGATGGTATATACAGTAACAATTATTGTTCATTACAGTGATATTAAAATATCTCGCTGTATCAATTTCTGTTGTATGATAGAAAACTACACTAATTATCATTAGCCAGGATTAAAATTTTCTTGATTGTGTGTGACACGATGAATGTTATAATACTCTTCAGTTTGTATGCTATGTTACATAAAGTGCATTGCCAATAATGATTGTATTTAATTATTTGTCTGTTCTGCAGTATCAAAAATAGAAAAAATTTAAGATACAATAAAATTGTACATTGACATATTCAGCGTCACCAATAGCCATTTATGTGCTCTGCTATAATTACCTCGTTAAAAATAATATCCTCGGATTTTCTGTATCCCCCCCCCCCCCTCTATTTTAGTCTGATTCGTTAATTAAAGCTACTGTGATATCTGTCCAATACTCCGGCACAGTTTCATTATTCTGTGATGTCCATTTTCTTTTTTGTCCTTTTTTTTTTGTTTTTTTGTTTTTTTTTCGTTTAATCAGTTTCGACTCCCCTTGAAATGTCAATGTAATCAGAGTGACTCCTGGTATATAGTCCATTCCCCATGTTACGTATATTTCAGATATCTCATTTCAGTTGCAATTTATAAATAGAAGAAAATAATCAGTTCGTGAGATAAAAAAGAAATAATTTAGTATTATTTTAATGATACAGGATCTATATTGATTGATACTACCGTTGCATTGAATAATGTTTAATTATTATCATTATTCAATGTGAAGTTTATATATGTATGTATAAATTGCCAATTCTGTTTCGTATATTCATCTGATGTGAAATGCTTGTGACAATTGTCTGGAAGATTGGACTTGAAAAAAAAATAAATAAATAAATAAAAATAGAAGAATCGTAAAGCTGATCGCGATTCAATGGAATCCCAAGTATTCTACAGCCCAGACAAGAATTTCTAATTTTGCGCTATATAAAATGCTTTAAAGGATTTCAAACTAAAAGATATAAAGACTTTATTGCTGGAGAAGCAAGAGAAAAGCTTTGAGAAGAAAGAGAATCCTTTACAAATGGGTGATACGAAATACCGCTTAAAATATTTCACTTGCATTCTAATCGATAAAAAATAGTATGGAAATCATGCTTACATAAACATAATAATCAATATTTATTCTAGAAATTCAATTGGGCGTTTGCAGATGAATTTTCTTTGCATTTATCCTCACATGCTGTTCAAAGAATAAAACTTGCTCTGTCGAGTATATATATATATATATATAGTAAGGACGAAGCGATAACGTGAATCTAAAGTTGCGCCAGTACCATGAGATAATAAAGAAGAAAAAAAAAACCGCCAACTAATGCTGGATAAAAAAGTGAAGCTAAAGTCGTTTTCTGGATAGTGAAGGCGGAAACTCAACCGCGTCCCCACCAACACGAGTGCTGGCAAGTCTCACAAAGTCTGTGGAAAAAGAAGGCATAGGTCGAATGACGATTATATATAGTATTGGTGTATAGTTGAAAAGAGGTGAGAATGGTCCGAGTAGTTTGGTAAACAGTTCGCCGCAGTTGTGACTCCGCGCACTTTTTCGGATGGACAAGAAAAGGGAGAAGGCGGAAGCTTGGGAAAGTCGCTGTGAGCGAAAAAAAAAAATGTGTAAATGAATAAAACAAAATAAAAGCTGCAGGAGAAAAAGAAAAGACAGAGAAAGAAAAACGAAGCAAACAAAAATGGAGTGAAGGATAAAAAAAAGCAGGGAGAAAAATTGAAAATACAAAAAGTATAAGAGAAAAAAGTTGAGAAAAAATATATACTCACTATCATGTATATATTTATTTGTAAAAGACTTTTTCATTAACTTTGAAAATATATAATCGTATTATTTCCATTTAACTTTCACTTATTTCGCCTGTTGTAACATTTCATAAGTTCATCTATTGTTTTATTTTCGAACATGAAATTAATGAAATTCTCACCTGTGGATTTAGTAGAAACGGATTAAACACCGGATATTAATGTTGAGTAGCGATGTATAGTAATATATAATTACGGCCAAACTCCAATTTGACTTGTATGGATATATTTACCCGGACGCAATTTCGAGCGAGAAAGTTTACAAAAGCTCAATAAAATAATAACGTTCCACGACATATATCAATCTACTTCATGTTATTAAAATATGTATTACATTCTTGTATACATATACTTAACTCCTAAATGAACCTTAATACACAAATTTAAATAATCAATAATAATTGAAATATTCAAATGATACGGAAAATAAACGATATTATTTTATTATATTTAATATAATGAATTAAATTTTCAAAAGATAAATTTTGAATATTAATTGGCGCAAATATTTATTCCAGTGTGTCCTGCAAAGCGACTAACCAAGTCACGGTGCTTCGAGCTTGCACTTCGCGTTAATTGGATCCATAATTCATGTCGATTTCAGCGCCGTCCGGTCGTGCTCTATAAATTAACGCGGCAGTCTATTAACTCTAACCTCCATATAGTAGTACCTAAGAGGCCCAACAGAACCCGATCCAATTCTCAATAAATTAAATCTACACGAAACAGAATTTTCATTGAAAAGAAACAAACAAAAAGAAAATTATAAATCGTATTTTTATTACAATTCCACTCCATTTTTATTCGCTGTCTATATAAAAAATAATTGTCAACGTAATGTAACATTTAGATTATGAAAAAAATGCTCTCAGGTCATAAAAAAAAAAACTCTTCGTATAATCTCCCTCTCAAATATGAATATTTATTCATCCATCCCCTCACTCGAATGAAAAAATTCGCTGTCGAAGAACTGTCTTTACAAGACAAATAACGAAGAAAGTTTTTACAGGTAGATATGAGTGAAGAATTTTCTCGTGGAATATTGGTGGAATATTTGAATGTGCAAGTGACACTTGAGTGGTTTAGTTTATATAAAAACGCCCGGGGTTATACATTACGCCCTAAAAAAAAGTCTAAGTAAACCTTGGATTGATATAGTGTAAAGTATATTTGGATATAGTTGACAAATATTTCGAGGCGACACGTGAGTCTACTTTTTCATCATCCACAAATTAACCAACAGTACAAATATATATTTATGCCCATATATAATTGCATATATCATACTAAAGTAAAGTAATTCGCACATCTCATCTTTCAAGCTATTCCATATTGGTTCGATTAGGATTTTTACGCCTTTACCCAACTCCAATACCAATATATATATATATATAAGCCAATGAGTGGTAAAGGAAAAATGCTTCATACCCTGTTGAGGCAATCATAACTTTCATTTCGAACTTGTAAAAACTTTTACAGATCTATAATTGAACTTATTGAATTTTTATTATTCATATTCTTCAAATTATCATTGAACTTCTAAAAAAGAAATTTAAACACTTCATTTATGACTTCACGCAAAGGAAAAAAAAGCGTAGTTGGAAAAAAATAACGAAATAAACACATTAGATAATTGTGAAAGCTTTTTATTTGAGGAGAAAGAAATTATTACTATTATTGTTATTATTATTATTTTCATTTTTTTTATTATATGTGCCGACAAAGAGTCGATATCGATGCTCACCAATTCCCATTGGGATTCATATATTTTATGTTTTTTTTTTTCTTTCTCTATTGTCCCAAAGCCTTTATTCCCTCATTAATCTCAGGAGCTTTGCCATTCGTCCGATTCTACTTCTCTGCTCCTGCTTTTTCTACGTATATATGTATGTATATATATATATATATATATATATTTTTTTTTTTCCAAGTCCGTCTTTCTCCGCACTCTCATTTTATCTCTATCACTCTTGTGGTTGGCTTTATTCAAGTCAATATGCCCGTGACTCCTCTCATGTCTCGCTTCTTCAACTCTATCCCGGTCTCACCACCATATTCTTTGTCCACTTCAAACCCTCGAAAAACCAACGTATTCCTGAGGGAATTGACAAATGGTCCTCTTACACTTGACCGCATGAAACGACCAATACGTAATGTCCTTACTCCAAGAATTTGCGTCACAACACATATGCCACAAGCAGACTTTTTTTTTTACTACCATTAGTCTCAAGAAGCAACAAAAATTAATAAAAATAAAATAAAAATAAAATCACTAATTCTTCTACTGTTTGAAACAATAATATATTATATAAAGTTGCAGTTGAAAAACTCGACAACTTTATTCCTACACTTTTCAATGAGAATAATGCTTTATTGTTGTGTGAATCATTGCTGTATACCAAAGCACTTATCTACTGAATTGAATTTCAAGTTTGAATGCTGTTTTATCCAATGGAACAAATACTAATTAAAGATGCGCAAGAGCATCGCTTTATATAGATATATATATATACTTAAGTTGAGTGATTGCCGCAAGTGGCGGTACAAGAGGATGCATTAAATGTGAGAGAATTGCCTCAACGTCTAAAAGGGAAGATTTTAAACAAAGGCAACGTGAATTCAAGTTGCCTATATACACATATATGTATATATATGTATACACTTTGGGAATTGTAAGGGCATTTTCGTAACATTCATTCATTTCCTTCCACGTATGTATCTCACGTTCACGTTCAACACACGCTTCTTTCAAATAAATGATACTGCATTTCTCGTACAGATGCTCATCTCAAACCGCCCATGGGAAATCGCGGAAATATCAACCAAATAGTAATGAAAAAACTTGCATATATCCCAATGCAAAATTGGCAGATATAAATTCCCATAAAATTCATTTTATCCAAATGAAAAAATTCAGTATTATTTATAAATTACTGTATTGCCGTTAAACGATTCATTAGTGAAATTATCAACAAGAATTATATATTTAATAAGAATGAAATGTACTTGAGCATGCTCAATATAGAAATGTTTATCATAATTCATAACACATATATAGCTACAACAGCCTCGAGCTACAGCTTTATCTTCAGAATTTATTCGAGACAATCTCCTTCCACCACCTCTTACTTCTCTCAATGTTTCATTTGAACCATATATATAATGTATGAAAATAACAGGTAGAGCTTTTCCATTTATTCAACACAAGTCGGAAATAATGCCTGAGGAATTGTTCATAGTTTGTTCTCATCGCGTGGAAAAGAGAACGAGAGAAAACGCGAGAATATCTCATCATACACAAGGGTGCCAATTTAAACATGATGTTGAGCAAAATAATAACGGCAACAACTTGACAGAAATATATTATACTATATACAAAAAGGTTGTTTCATTGATAAAACTTTTAATTATATTTCAATATCTAAATAGTGATATTATTATTCATAAATTAATTATAATACCAATTGAGAATAGGCCCAGGTAAAAATATTCATTTCTTACACACAATTTGAATAATAATAAACGACTATACATGCCTAAATATAAATCGTAGTAATCCAGTCACGTGCAAACATAGACATTAAGCCAAGACGCGTATTAGTACCTTGTTCTCTACATATACAGCTACAGTATCTCGAGAAAACTGGCTCGAGCGCAATACACGGAAGCAATAAGACGCAAGTGTAGAAGGGAAAGGGCAAAGACGGTGTATACTGACATAAAGACATTATCCTCGTTAGATATTCGGCAATGGCAGTCGCAATACAGCGACAATGCACTGAAATGGTGCACAAGAGCATATAATGCAACTCATGGTATAGTCCTACTTAAAAGACGTATATATAGACATAGATATAGAAGTTGAAAGAGGTTGGCGAAAATATGACGTAGCGCGTAAGTTTCTGCTTATGAAAACCGTGACTTTCATACACAAACTGCTCTGTATCAGTTTCTCTCAAATGTTCTGGCTCGGCTTCAACCCTGTCTTTTCATTCGTTAGTGTACTAGCTATATTATTATATACATCCGCTGCTATACGGCCCATCCTATATGAATAAACGCATATAGATTCGACCCATACATCATCCATGTAAGGGAGGATATGGGTGTGTACATAACGACTGTATGCAGATACGACATTTGCATTTCCATGTAGCGATGAGAGCCCGCAGCGACGAAATTTCTCCCTTGCAACACCCACCACCATATCACCACAATGCATATATAACTATATATACTATATTCGTTTCAAACGTACACAAATGTTTGCAGCCACCCGCGTATCCACACCACGACTAAGTCCCCTCTGGATGCACACTATACCCAGACCAATATCCATTGATTATCGTTATTTTACCTAGAATCCTGAAATTTTTTTATTCCTTTTTTTTTTTTTATGGCAATTAGTATTATTATTTTATTTTTTAATAGAGGTGAAGCCATAAATATCCAAGATAACTTTGAGAAAAATGTATTTATTTTAAATTGAGTTTGATAAGAAGAGGAGAAATAACGTGACCGAATGAATTTACTTGTTATTCAATCAAGCATAAATGTCAATGCGGTATTGACATACACGCGCATGCAGGTATTCATATCATGACTTTACTGCAAATTGTATTGCGGTTTGACGTAAAATTATTGACGACATGTCAATGCCTTTGACGATATACAATGGCGAACACTATATTGCAGTTAGTCTCTACGTGGAATTGTGTTGTAATTAAAAGCATATACCATTGCAATTGAGTGAAAGATATTAATAATGAATTGATATTGGAGAATTGAATGATGATAATGTGATTGTGATTCAATGTATCTTTCCCACAATCATTTTTCTCACTTCACTATTCTTCACACTTGTTTATTCTACGCTATGTTACAAGCCAAGATAATCATGAATGTAAATATAATACTGCATGCATAGCTTTACAATAATACATAAAAAAAAAAATTCCAATAAAGTTTTTTGCAAAACCACAAACTGGCTGGATTAAGTATCTGCCGAAACAGTGGAGTTAGGTGTCATTGAGATAAATGTACGATTGAGATAACGTTAATCACGAGAACAAATTTTCCAAAAGAAGAACTTTGTACTTGATTAACGTCGAGAAACCATTTGGTTTTAAGATGTAAGAGGAAAAAAATTACATAGATGGGGAATGGGAAGGAGAGAAAAGTAGAGCCTCACTGTGGGGTCAATAAAAATAATTTTATCAAGCGATACCACAGTTTTTTTTACTATATAGGTATCTACTGAAGCACAATTCTCTTGGTACTTGAGTTGGAAACATCTGGAGAAACGAGCGAAGTAGTCGACGTCGACAAGGACTCGGGTTGAGTAATTGAATCCGTACTGCAAAGAGAGTCGCCATGAAGAAGGAAGATGACGAGAGTATGGTCTAGATGTAAAAGCGTCTCTTGCTCGCAGTATAGTGACGACGAAAGACGAGCTACTTCTGTCGTTTTCTTCTTACTATTTTCTTCGTAGTATTCTTATTGCACTTCTTTCTTCACCAACGCTGTACCAACAATTGAATATTCAGATGGATGGATTAAAATTCAGAGAATGGCATGAAGCTCTACGTCACCAGAGTGAAGAAAAAATTCTTTTCACTTTGCCCGTCTCAATTCATACATTTCTACCGACTTACATTTTTGTTTTCCTCACTTCTACTAACGACAAAATGATAACAAATGAAAATATTCAAGCAACTAAACGACATGCGATGTAATTGAATTTGTTTTTGCTTTCTTTACTTTTACATTTGTCATTAAAAATGTAAGTGGCGAATAAAATTTTATTTTCTCTCAACTTTTTTTTACGTAATAAGTTGAAATGGTACATAAAAAAGAGTGCATTACAAAAGTATACGAAAAACTTCTAACATCATTGCACTTGATGCAGGCATTGTAAAAAACCGCGTTCAAATTTAAGTGCTTGTACGGAAATTTCGCGACGGGGATTCTTCTTCCTCATAAGTTGAACTTACTCATGTACGACAGTTGAATTTTTTTTTGTTCTTATTCTATAGCCATCCACCTTCGAGTTCTCATGAAAATACTGTCGCGAAATCTGAGATATCGATTGGTAAATACTGGGCTTTCGGAAATCAACGGTTGATACAAGCATGTGTCTTCACTGTTGTGTATTTTTATATAAACGAAAAAACACAAAAACACCATAGAGAAAAACTTCGGAAGAGAACAAAGAGTAAAGAGAAATCGAATGACTTCGTTATCTCGAGGCACCACGGTATGTTTGAACAACAATTCCAAAGCGAACGAGTTTATTTGAAGATGACTGAAATGTTTGTTCGAAAGGTATATGAGGGAAAACGTTTCTCCATCATTGATTGCTTTCAACCTAACTACCCCTAACTCCATTGCTACACACAAAAGTAATAAATTGAACAATGATCCAATGCGAAAAGGAGAAAATTTTTTCCGACACCATCACCTCCCGACCCACAAGAAATTTATCATCGAAATAAGCTGATGAAACGAAAGTCAACAGTGATTTCATATTGACAACGATAGGAAAAGCTTTTTTAGTTCTCAGAAAATAACATCCGCGCTCCACAATACACCCTTGAGTATTCGCCAATGTTGTTTACGGCTTAAAGCCCTTTTGGGAGCATCCAAGACGGGAATATCTTGTGAAAGTCAACCCCACTAGATTCCCAGAAAAATCTAAAATCTCAAAATGAGCTCTAAAAACTGACAAATCATTTTTTTCCCCATTCTTATCTGTATAAAATAAATCATTTCCCAAGTCATTTTGCCAAATAAACTCGCACACGTGTAGATAATGATCACTCGTTTTTTCATTTTTTTCTTCATTAAATATATATCCACTGAGAAATAAAATATTATTGCACAATTTTGTTCAATGCATCATACCAAATTGTCTCTCTTCAATTATTACAAAATTCGGTATTTTCCATGAATGTAAAATGAAATCCCCACAAAACTTTGAGTCACTGTCATACAGATAACATTTATAGACCATGTAGGTTACATACCTACACCTATTTCAGATCTCCTGAATGACTCGCGAACAATGATGCGAGATTGCCAAAGCTGACGCGTAGAAACCGAGAGAAACGAAAGAGAAACACGCAGATACATTATGTATGAGAGTCCCAGACACTGTTGTCATATCGGCATTGGATTCTACATACATATATCTATGGAACTTGAACTTTTCCTCTATCGACTTTTGTCTCTTCCACGTCACATGGCGAAATCTAAAACATACAATGCCATATCGACTATTTGTCGATAATTCTCCAATGCACTTCTATTTTTAAAAAATACAGCTACAATTAACCCGACAACAGTTAAATTTAGCTATTGACCCGTAAATCATAATAGATACTTTATCGATAATACAATATTTACTGCAAGTTCATATCGATATGATATAAATAGACCTGTCACGTTTGTCATACCATTTTGACATGAATTTCCATTTTTTTTTTTATAAACTATGATTACATAGTATTCTTGAAATATTACAAAGCACTACCGACCGAGTGTGAGAATTTATCGTTTTACCAGATGGCATTGCGTGAATGTAATTCATGTTATCTCATACTCGTTATACATAAAATTTATGAAGTAAACATAATTTGAATGAGCATACCGATTAGTAGCTACTGACTATAACCGACAGTAAAGTTGGTATTGCAAATGTGAAAATGATTTTATACACTTACACGAAAATAAGGAGAGAAAGGGGGTTTTGACTTCTTGTTAAATTTAACCTGAACCCATATATATACATGTATGAAAATAAAGAGAGACAGATTGAAACCAAGAATATGACCAGCAGATTACCAGAATATTGTACAAAAGTACAATAAAGAGTTATAGTATAATTGCTTATTG
>CAJUYH010000069.1:156188-212630 GCA_910591685.1 Galerucella tenella
CCATTTTGAATTTAAATTTCATATTAAAATACATGCAATAATTCTATTCCTAGTAAAATATGCTGTGGAACATTTTCGTTATATGCACCGTCAGGATTATTTATTAATCAGGAAATGTAAACCTCTGGGCGGAAATCCCTTAAGCAGCTTTAGGTATGAGATGCTACCGGAAAATTATCAAATCTCATTTAATGGGAATTCACTATACAATTTTGATATAACATGCATGCTGTAATAGAAACATTTCAATCGTAGCTACAAACTAACAGTGAAGATGGTTCAAAACTGCTCATGAAAGTTTTGTCGGGTACAGAACTTGATTAGACAATAAAAGAGAGTAAAAAAAAAGCGATATATTAAAATTCCGACTTAGTAGAGTCGATGAGGAAAATAACTAAAGTTTCGTATTTATTGGATAATTTAATTAAAAAATATTGTTCAAGACTGATGAAATTCTGTTGAATTTAAGTATTTGAAGCTTTGCTACAGGTCAATTTTTAAAGTTTCCAAACTTTTTGATAAACTTTGAATAGACTGAGTTGCGAAAATGTGGAAAAAAAATCAATTTTCCAGAGTGCAAAAAGGAAATCTAAACATGCTGGAATATTTCCTCAGAAGTCAGACTACATTGAAGAAAAACAGCAAATCCAATGTGGATTCCGGGATTTGGTTTTGCAACAGCTTACGATGGGTGCTGCGAGAGTGGCGAGGATAAGAGGAGTAGCGAGAAAGCGATGAAGGATATGTGGAAACTTCCTTTCAAGATATATGGATATGCCTCCATTATCTACACACCGTATTTTATCTCACCATCTGGACCACATACTTATATGAATCCTATGTAACTGTCAATCATAAAAATATTCCAGCAACTTCCACACTCGAAAAGTCAACGAAAAATTTTCTTAAAACGTTCATATACATGTAAACGTGACTATTATGTACTGATGATTTCTTAGATTTCTAGTAATCAATTTATTTGTTACAACCTTGTAAGTAAATTCAACTCTTCATTTTGAGGTGTATTCCAAATTGAAATTATTAACGTAAATATAACACCATAGATATATTCTTAGGTATAATTAGTACCACGACAGTGACGTGAAGTTCTGCCTCTTTTGCATCCACCCGTTCATCTTTCAACTTAGTCTACCAAAGTCAACTAAAACTTCCTTCATGATGCCACATAAAATTAAGGATGACTGTAGATGAAAACTTAGTCTTGACTCAGCTTTAAAGTTCATGTTCGCGCGCGGTTGAGACGATACCAAGTGAACTGATTGTATACTATTCGAAATCTTCACAAGAAATATAATTCAATTCAATTCACTACTGATGATTACATTAATTCGATCTATGTTAAACCATATTGAAAACTAAATGATATATACCTCGAGTAGCAAATTAAATAGAAGCAGAAACTAATGAGAAATATATTGCAATTACTAATGAAAGAGATGTTGCAGTTGATCAATAAAAATATAATTATTATAGTGGAACGTACTTTTGCTCACTCCAATGACCAAATATGTATTCCAAATCGAATTGAAAAGGAAATAGAAAGACAGATAAAAAAAAAATAGAAATTAATAAATAAACAAAAACAGGATCGATGTATATATTGAACAGTAGACAAACGAATTTCGATACGCTACGTTGCATAAAAACTGAAAATAATCGTGAATGCAATGAAAAGCAAATGAACGTGTAAAATTTAATTTCAATATTGTTTGAGTATTTGATTTCACGAAATAAAGTGTTATTTCGTTAAACAAATGACAATGGAAACATGTGAACAAGCTGTGTGATTGACAATCTGGTCAGCACTACTGAAATGTCAACAGCATTGAATGAAAGGGAATTTAATAAATTCTTTCGTTTGCACGAAAATAAAATTTTAAATTTACATTTCAAATACTGTCACCGCTGTACCCCTTATTATTATATGCATGCCCATAAATCGATTTCACATTCATAATTTATCTGCAATGATATAAATTTTTCTATTCTTATTTAACAGGGTTGATGGGTTCATCATCAAATGACAAGAAATTCTCTACTACGAAGCGGGTGAGAAATAATAAATGATATATAAATACATCTAAACACCCAATTGAACGAAAAGATAAATGAAGTTCAGTAAAGTTAAAGCCAAGTTGAAAGCATCATTGAGTGACTTGTAATAAATGAGTTAGGGAGTTTCATTAAGTGGATAATCATAAATAATCGAATACTATTTGTTGCAAAAGGTTTGTTATATTGAAATTGGCATTGTATTGTGAATAACAGTTATAAATATATATATACGTGAAGTGGTTGAAGAGTGAACGAATAAAAGCGAATGGAAAAGAGGAAATGAGAGCTTTTTCCACACGTTACACGACTGTAATTCTCTTCAAGCCCATTATCGAGTTTCGGCTCATTAATTGAATGCAAACTGCTATAAAATGTTCGAGTTAAAATGGAAATGAAAGAGCGAAAAAAAAAAATATATTTTGATAATAATTAAAAACACTCCGAAACGAAACAGAATTTTGGTTCCAATTTGCATTCAACTTTTATTGCACTGTATATGTATGTCAATGTTAAATTGCCCTGTAGCTAAAATTCTGTTACAGGATAGAATAATATCATCAAATCCCATGACAAAACTGTCGTGGAAAAAAAAAACAAAACAACAGAGTCTCAAACTCATACAACGTACACTTTCCCTATAAACTAATTAACGTGAGAGCTTTGTACACATTTGACGTGTGACATGTATACATACATACATATACACACAAGGACCGCCTCAACCATCTCTTCCTTCTCTTATCCTTCTGATAACCCATTAAAAGCTGTATAGGTGGACCTTACACAAGCACTTAATAACAATTAACCCGAATCGTTGGGCTTAAATAGGGTTGATGGTAGATAAAAATTATCAAAATTAATTAAATTATGGATAAAAATAATGAGATATACATAGAATTATTAATGTTGTGTTAATTCCAATTCAATGTCCACTTGGACGCACCCAATCCATTAATAACAGTAAAATAACTCTACCACATGCGATCATGGAAATAAAATCGAATCATCACAAACTTTGAAATGGGATTGACAATAAACATTCCCTCATTACCTACAAACCACCATTTTACTCTCTTTTACTCGATTAAATTTCATTTGACTGTTATTTTTATTCGATTGAATCAATACACCAATTCGATAATTGAATGTCTTAATACACGTTGTAACACCGATACAACTTCCACTACACAATCGAACAATCACTATCTAATGATTTGATTTGATGAAAAATAAAATGTAATTGGGTACTAAGTATTTACAATTCACGTCCCTCAATCGCATGTTACTTTTCTTTTTCAATCGTACTCTCGTTATTTCGATCTATCTGTTTTTCTGTGATAGCTTTGCTATCGATGAGAAAGATTTGGGTCAGCCATTACATGCAACACAACCAATAGTATACAGTGGGTCGTATATTCCAATATAATCCAAACAGAATTCAAATATTCCCATGTCTATAAACACCACATTAAATCATTGACAAACTTGGAATAAAAAAAAAATTTATTACATTTAATTTCCGTCATCATGTTCTGAAACAAAATTACAGTTAACTCATTGCACTATATTTATGCCAGTGCGTCATTTATAATTAACACCATTGTCGCTACGCATCTTTAAGGAAAATAATGTGGAAAAAAAAAGAAAAAAAACAGTAAACTGTCACTGGAAATGGTGGTGATAATGGGCATATAGAGAAAATTGAAACGTCTCTCTTGACAAAGTGACGCATTTGCATCCAACTGAATGAGACCGATGAGAAAGAGGAAGTGATGAAAAACCATGATAGAAGCATTTTGCATCACATCACGTAGATATATGCGCTCGTACTCATTGAGCGAATTTAACCGACAACACTCGCGTTACTGACTCAATAAATATATATATATATATATATATATGGATGTATTTAATATTTGATTGTTTAGAAAAATGTATTCAAACGGGATCATCATAAATAACACAGTTCCATATTAATGCAATTGTTGAAACACTATTGAGAAAATAATCCAACTACACAATATATATATGATAATTATGTTCTGGTTATGATTTATGCATAAATCTTTTGAACGAAAATATCGATATTAAATGTTTGTAAGAGGTGAGAAATATGAAACATGTCATTGAAAATATATAGCTTTCTGAACTAGCTGTCAGTAGTTATGTAAAATATATTGCCAGACATTTGAATATCACGAACTGGCAATCAGAAATAGGACCTGCTTTTTGTAGTAAAGTAGAGACGTATACCTACATAAATACGAATATATGTGCGCATATGAACGTCGGTAAAAGTACTACCGAGCATACATGTCTGTATATATGTATATATATATATATATATATATATATATATATATACCAATTGTATACAGTATATATCTGAACATATATGCTTTACTGCTCGTTGAAGATTTCACGCCAACGAGTTACTGGAAAAACGAGAGCAATTTTCGAGAGCATATTGCCTAACTCCTCACACAATTTTCATTATTGTCAAAAATAATGAGATATAAAAACAAAAATTATATAAGATATTGTATACATGTAAAAAGACTGACAGCACAGAGAGATGAAAACTCACAATGAAATCGAAAAACAGCCTGTTATTGAGAATGGGACGGTAAACAAGTGTAAAATATTTAATAATTCATGAAATATTTTTGGATAAAATGATGAATAACAAAGAAGAAACCAATTTTATTTGTTGGCTGAAACTACTTGCACGTGATTGTCGTAGTAAAGTGTTGGTGAACAGAAAGGTAGATAGATAAATAGGTATATTCAAGTACATTGTCCTATATTGTCACAAAGCTCGGATACATATTCAGATATATGCAATACAGGGCAAAGCAAGGTTATTAAAGCATACAAATGCGAATAGACTATATCTTCACTTCTCACACTTAAGTCAGGCAGACTGATGTTCGACCAGCTGTGTAAATGTCACCCAACTCCGCGTTATAACTCCGAGGCTGGATAATAGAATTGGATCATTTTAATCGTGATATAATAACCTATGTATGCTTTTAAAATGTAACTATACACACGCAGAAAATTAAATTTCTACCCATTAAATTTTATTCGTTGCTTATGAATAATAATGAAATACTCCTGAACTTAATCGAATAAAATGTTACCAAACAAACGAAAAATTGATTAAAAATTATATTGAACTGGAAGAAGATTCATTTGGATATTTTAATATCGGCATTGCCTTCATAACTTTTAAAATGGATCATCTGAAAAGTATGAATGATTGCACATTCATAAAGTTTGTCGTAATCTCAGGAAAATTCAAAGTTACGATTTATACTACGGATGAACTGATAGTCATAAATCACGAAGAGATAACACAACGTTAGCACATCAAGCTCATACCCTCTCTCGTTTGCCACGACCGTACAATAGCCATACGTATTGTCCTTACTCGTTTCATGGTTATGGGTATATTTATACCTATATACTAACAATACAATTTCTGATAACGGTCAATTTGCGGTTACATCCACAACACAAAAATATAGGCAAATTAACGACGATAGTAAAATGAGAATTGTATAGTTATTAGGAAAAGATACGGTGAAGAATCGGCAGATTGTTGTTTTTACTGACAATATCATTATCCTATTTTAATCTGAGTAGGAAAACAAGACGGCGACAACTCTATATATTATCCAGTGTCGTCAACTGTATCGGTGTACGGTACTTTTAATTCCTCTGTCCTGAAAGTAACGCCCCTTGCTTCCCATCATGATAACATCGACCAGCTCAGATTAATTAATGCCTTTATATTTAATTAGTTACTATTGCAATTGTATCATCACAGTCACCACTGATAAACACAGACTATAATTCCGTTTACAATATAACAACTATATGACCTCATAATATTTATAACTTGTCAAATGCTCGATATTAAATCATATAATTAAATATTTCCAATTGAAATAGTACTGTAGCGAGAAAAAAAAATTAATGATCATAATATTATATTAGAAAATCATTCCACTATTGTCAATTATTGTTTAAACAATTTGAAATTCTCGTTTTAACAGTATAGTGTGTCAAAGTTTCTCGATAGATACTCGATCGATGAGAAAGTTATTTTATGGTGACATTCAGGAGTTAGAGTTGATGTCGCCGCACAATCGAGAGGAGTTTGTGGGAGGAAACATTACCACTTGCCCCATCACATTGTTCTCCTTATATTTCAGGTCGAACAATAAAACGTCCGTGGCTCAAACAATTCAAAAGCAGTAAATACTACATGAAATGGAGTATGCACCAGGTAGCTGCAACAGCTGCAGCTGTTGCTGTTTGCTACATTGTCATCATCATTGAGAGTTCGAACTCAGGTCGTTTTTAGTGTGAATTTGTCATTTATAGAGCCGTGTGTGTATACAATCGGAGAGTTTGACTATAGATACTGTAAGTACAAAGTGAAGAGTGCCAGTTTCTCACGATCTTCTCACTCCACCCGCGCTCCTCCTCTCTCACTCGCTATTTCTCAGCACAGCTCAACTCGTCCTCTAACTCCTTTCTCTTTCAGTATTTTCCTCTTCCTCTATATCCGCAACATCATCCACTATATCTGTACACACTTACACTCTCGCAATGCTTTCTCTCTTTGTCGTGTACAGCAGTCGAGTGCGACCTGATCCCATCGTACTCGTATATGTAAATCATATATAATCTCAAGAAACGAAATGGACTCTGGTGGTTTTTACTTTAACTATCGTCTCTCTCTGCTTGTCATCATTTTTATGTTTCATCTTTCTATTTCTCCAACGATATATTAAAACTAAAACAAAAATATATATATATTCTCTTCAACTTTTTCCATTGTTTTCCCACATATTGTTCGACATTCTTTTGTTGAATTGTGAGAAGAAAGAATCGTGGAAATTGTTTTTTCTTTCTGTGTTTTTCGTTTAATTGTCTAGGTAAAAAAACGCCCAATAGGCGTAGACTAAGTGTCATTCAATAATTCATATATCATGTCAACATCAGTGAAATAAAATGAAGTGTATTGTTACGATATGATCAGTTGAATTCAAGTAGGAATTGGAGAGAATGACACGTGTATACGTATACATTTTCATATCGGCAATGAGTCCCTATACTCGTTTGGCGTCAATAACGGTACACAATCCGTTGCCATGCCATACCTACCATACATATATGTATACCTACATTGTTCATCTGGGTCACAATGACAAGCGCAACATCGATAAATCTAATAATCTTCATCATCATTCAAGCATTAAAAACGAAAAAAAAAAAAAAAATATGTATACGTATTAACTTTTGCGACACAATATTATTCATATATTTTATAAAACCAATATTATTTTGTGGTATGTGGCAAAAAAAAAAAAATGAAAAGAGAGAAAGAAAAAGAAGTGCAATTAAAATAAAAACAAATAGACAAGCACAGTGGTGTAACTTGATACGGAAAAATTCACACATACAGCCCTCGTCTCAGCGTCTCTAACCACTCGTCCTTCCCTCATGCTGTACATTACGGGGGAAAAAAAACAAATAAATAAAGTAGAAAAACAAACAAAAATTCGCCGTACATCAAGCATGATTAATGACTGGAAAAAAAAAGCATGCCCGGGTTGGTAGAAAAACGAGAGGAAGTTAGAGTGGATGGAAGGATATGCCAGCGGAGTGTTGGATCGATCATTCAACGACCTTGTCCAACGTCCATAGCGAGAACGTGAAGGGAAAATACTCCCGAGGATATTTATATATATACATGTGAGTATGTGTGTTCATAAAAAATGATAGACGAGTACCCACGGGCGTGTCACCGTATTCCTAACCCCGAAAGGCCCATAGGGAAATTCCTTAATAAGTATAAGAGAGCAACAGTTGAGTCTGATGGAACAATTGGGCGCGCAATGCGTTTACTAATATGATCAGTGAAAAAACTTGGATATATTATAGAGAACGAAAGTAATTGGAAAAACCTGAAGGGATAGAGTAAATATGGGTTTTGCATAAGATGCCATTTTCTGATGTGAAAACACATATATATGTAAACATACAGCGTTCATCCAAAGTGCACTCTGCATACATTCATATTGAATTCGTAACTTCAAACGAACAGTATAAACCTCATGATGACACAAACTAATTAACAAAACATACATGCTCTCCAAAAGTCGTCCATATTTCATCAAAGTTAATATGGATTACCTGAGCATACTATATCTCCATCTACGTAAAATAACTTCTTGATTCCCCATTACCACAATAAGTTCATGGATCCATAGTTGATTATTAAGGGAAACGTGCATGTGCTGCATAATTTGTATTAGTACATAAATGTATATATACGTTCTCGCTCGAGAAAGTACAATAGTAATTCTGAGAGTTGATGTGGAACAAATATTTCATGAGTCCCCCACCCAATCAATGTTCTTCATAATATTCGCCAATATATATACAATTGCCAAGTTGCCTGTGAATGAATCATCATTTGAGTTGCTCGGCCGTGAATGCGAATTTTGCTAAATTGAATGAGAAATTATATATTTGAAATTGAGACGCAATTATTCAGTGGAATGAGTAAGAAGTATAATGCTAAGACAATCAAGGCCACTATCCAATATCCTGAGTCAGAGCACAGTCGACTGAGTAACCGCTTTCCCGGCGCGCGTCTTCTCAAATACCGAATTCTCTCTCTTCATCTCCCGTTCTTTGCTCCGATAGTCTTCCCTATCTCACCACGTTTCTGTATTCCTCTGCCTCTCGCATTCAATTTTATCCTTATCTACTACATTTTAACATCTAAAGCGTTCTAAGACCAAAGTACCAACCATGGCCACATTAATCGTCAACGCAAAATAGCAATGATTATCCAAAATGAATTGGCTCCAAGAGAACTAAAATTACTGTAAACTAAGAGTACGAAGGATTTGGTTAGAGAGAAGAGATCACAAGGAGTAATCGCCCCCGACTCAGTAACTTCTTTGATCATTGGCATAGCCTTACAGTCTGTGTTCACCCAAACCGCAAATCTCCAATCCTCAACTATTAATTATGATCAAGGGAATCATGATGATTGCACTCAAGCCAATAAAGTTACTCAAACAATTTAATTCATTAAACTTATTGAAAAATTCAACTTGTGAGAAATTAGAGAAGCGAATTGTATCTATGTGTATCATATTTAACTTGATAATTTATTTGTATTAAAATTCGCCCATATATATTTATAAATAAGTAAGTGAGCTATTTTGAATGTTTTGTCTATGTTAGATTTATGGAAAATCTAATAATATAAACAGGTCAGTTTTAAACATTTGCTTGTCCTATTCGCGCGTTCAATTGTGAAACACTACCCCACTCTGTTTGTCTGTCTGTCTATCTGTCTTATTCTGAATTCCCCTCTTTCTCGCTACATACTATCCGCAAATTGCAACGTAAATAGGTTCGTTTGTAAGTTCAACCACTGGTAAGTCTGGAGAATCTCAGGGCGTCGCAATGTTCACGGGTCCGTGAGTGCCAACCAAAGCATAACTGAAACCGATTCAGAAGCACTTGCAAAGTTAGCCCCCCCCCCCCCCCCCCCCATTTACTTCTCTTTCTCCACCGTATTCTCTGTGTCATAGTAAAAACTTACCAAAGTTCATTTGTGAATTTATTCCATCTGATAACGAAAATTTTATCATTTAAATTTCCATAAATAACATAAAATTCACCAATTGTATGATAGAAATAATGTAAGAATCTTTAGGATATATATTCAACGACTATAAACTATTTCACAATCGACAACCATTACAGTATTACTGTTTTGCCTATTTGCCAAAAGTAGTTTACTGGCAACAATCCAACATTTCCGAAATCCATATCTCTTTTTCTCTTTCAGCGCAATCATCATGGGCAATATAGTTCACCACATGAACCACCAGAAGATTCATGAGAGTAAATTCATCATTACTGATCCGTTGTGAACGTGCAAACGTCATCACACAGCAGTCTCGCCTTCGGTGTCCAATTAATAACTGTCTGTACATATATGTTCTCGCGTGAACGTCATCGATAAATCCCATCGGTCGCAAACGTGGTTGTCGCGACGCTTTGGCAGTTGAGCAGATAGAGTATGGACATAGATTACAACGCGCGCTCAGTCCCAGTACGGATTCCGTTTCCTGTGTTCGCGCTCGACCAACCGTAACGTAATCCCCAACAACCACCTCCCGGCACCATAGCTATATCAATACCAGCACAACCATTCGTTCCCTCGTCCACCAACAACATTGTCAACCCCCTTTGTTTGAAATCCTCCTCTCATTCGCCACCTTCCTCTTTCACTCCGTTTCATTCTCTCTCTCTCTCTCTCTCTCTCACTCTCTCCCTCTTGCTCTCACTCTGACCCTTACTGTCATGATGTTTCCTCTTTATATTCAATGATAATCATTCATCTCCCATTATTACAAGAAACACTGTGGACCTATTGTCATTAGTTGCAGCTGACCTCTCGCCTAAAACTAAAATGTAAATAACTATTGCCACTCACCTGCGACACATCACTCATTAAATTGGTTGAATCAATTATTAAAATAATACTAATGGATAATGTAGGATCACGAGGGTTCACTTGACATAGTGTTATTCGATATCCATTTGCGATTAATTTAATTAGATTCAGAATTCAGATATCGAAACAAAATTATATGTGTACACATACATATATTTCATTTATTTGTATTCATTAACAACTTTGTATGACGCAATGATCTCTCTTTCATCTTACTATACTACAATATTACTTCAAACGCCAATAAGTTTTGTGATGAAACCCAAGATTTAAACTATTCTTATTAACTTTTCGGAAACACTCTCGCAAACTAAATGGGATTTAGTTGAATGAATGCAAGTTTTCGAACTTTTTCTATACACTTTCATGGTTCCATTTAAGTGTACTATCGGTCGTCAACCGAATTCTAAGAATCGCTATTTTAGATTGATTGATAGGTATACTCACGTATTTCCTTAAAACATCGCATCATGATTACATTTCTTGCTTCATATACACACATTTGCTACAATATCGAAACCTATAGATTTATCTTAATGAAAATCGAAAGATTTATTGAATGCAAGATGAGATAATATGATGAATCAACAAGATATTTGATGAAGCTTATTGTTCAAGTATTCCGAGACGTTCACTCAGGATTGGCACGCGTTAGGATAATCGAAGATCACACAAATGCCGTCGGCAATCCGGCACAAGACTATGGCAACTTTAACAAAAATGGAAATCTCTCTATTGGCTAAATTTCATGCTATCTCTCAACTGCTTGCGACCCATCACCCTAAGTTGATTGAATTTATCGATGCGAATACACTATTCAATAACCAGAACGTCTTGAAACTTGAACTGGGAAGAACATCAAATCGAATAACGAGGAAATAATGACTAGAAACGCATTGGATGTCCTATATCGAATATCATGCGGATGTTAAGCCGGAACTCTCAAACAAAAAGATAAAAATAGTATAAACTCCGCTGATATCAATCTAGTCTAAAATTGTTGAAGGATTTCTCGCATAAACTTCAATCGTGAAATGAGAAATAAAAACATCAACGCTGGATCGATCGAAATATTTTTCTTCTCGATATTCTGCATCAGTGGATTTAACCAATCGTCGGATTCTCATAATACTCAACAAGTTCATATCATGAGACACCATTCCATGAATTCAATTGGCATTCGCTTTGAGATATACCCGGTAACGTAGTAAGGAGAAGCCGTGACCACATTTGACATTCTTTAATCCGATTTCAGATAATTCTCTCAAAACGATTAACTATTGCTCCAACTTCTTACTTTGAACACAGTCATACGGAACAACTTTAGTCAATCAAATGCTGGCAGAAGTCATGGCAGTAACAAAGGAACATATGAAAGGTTATTTATGAAGCCGTTGAGACACCCAAGACGAACGAAAATGAATGTTCTGGTAAATTGACAGCAAGACTTCAAGGTGTCTACAAGTCTCAACTATTCCAACTTCGTACCGGTCAATGAATTTAATCCTTACTTGACGTGAAAATAGTACCACAATCTATCGTCAAAATCTTGTCCATCAATATGTAATCATTGATCTTATACTTCTGCTCAACTTTTTGAATGTTGACAAGCTATTCGTTCCCCAAATAAATTTGATAAATATCAACGCAATGAAGGAGTTGAATAAAACTTATAATAAAATCACTATGATTTTCAGGATTTTCTGCAGTATTCCCCTACACAAAAAATATCCCACACGAGAAAAATAAAATTTATAGCTTTAACACAAATAGGGAAGAAAAAAAACAATGTTCGACTCACATTGATAGCTATTCAATTACTTGCGTGACATTCGTTCATTCTAAATCCTTCCATTAGACTTTGGGGACAGGCACGTAACGAGCATTGGATTACGTGGGTACGAGGTTGGACACCATGTACGTGATAACGAGGTTAATTGGACTTGGAGAATTGGTCTAGTAAAGGCTGGGCTGATGTAACGGCCGAAAATCCTTCTATTAGGTGACATGTGCAAAGGACTTTTCTCCAAACGACCTCATGACAATAAATTCTCGTAAATTGTCATTAAATGTCAATAATAATGATAATATCAGTTAACCTCGTAATAAAAAATAATAACTTAGAAATAGCAAGAAGTTTATATTATTGATTGCTAATCATCAATAGTTTTTCCCATACTGTCAATTTATAATGTATCTCAAGTCAATAAGAAAACAGATGAAATAAATGACATACATATATAATTTTTAGGAATTGCTGTTGCAAACAATTCACGATATACTTCATTGGCAATATCTCTACAGCATCTCAGAATAATCAAGAAATTCAAGAATTGTGCATCAACCCTTCAGTCATCGATACAACTCCCTTGAAATGGGGAACGTGTAGCATTAGGGTATGGAATCCGATATTGGTGGTAAGGCAATCGATTTACAATAGGAATTGCAGTTGGCCAGTGCAAACGGATACGATAACGAGGTCAGTCTCTTGGTCATGTCTAAACACCATGTCGTGCTTGCTGACTAACGTCACTATGTTTGTACATCGTCAAGTGTACAATGGTTGAAACTGCTCCATACATTGTTCTCTCTCTCCCATTCTCTCTTTCTCCTTCTCCTCAACCACTAGAATATTTCCCTTGATGACACTACATACGTACGAGTTTCAATCGTAAACCGCATGTATAGTAGTTAAAAGTTTCAAGATAGCGTTGGAACAATTCAAAATTCTTTTGTATACCACAGTAAATATTTTATTCAACGCACACAAACTTTCGTTTCATCAATTTTCATCGCAGTATATTATCACTATATAATATACGATGCCCTGATATATGTATAATGTAAATTGCTAGTTCATGCATTTAATTAAAGTCACGAACCCATAAAATACCCACTCAAATCCATATAATATACGTTCCTAAAGAAATATCTCAATGATTATTAATTTTCAATTGATAACGTCGATGACGCTAGTAACATGATATCTATTTTTCCTTGTGTCCAATATATCAATATAGATAGTAATTGAATATAATGAGCTAGCTAAGAATGGTAGTATTCATCAACCGTTAAATATAAAATTGGGAAAAATGACGCTTCGGTATTTTTTTCAATACAGCCACGGTATGAAAACGAGCCAATTAACTTGACAAGAAAATCCATACCCTGAATTCGGTTTATATTTTCATTCATTGTCGATCTGAATAGAGTACCTGGCGTGTGAATAATTATGAGAATAATAGATGAGTGATGAGGGGCAAATGAAAAATCGTAAAATGATGTCTAATCATTGCGTTAGTCAGACACGTGATAACGAGGCTAATTACCATTCTCCCGGTAGTCTGTTGGGCTCTACTGAATAATTTATTGGAGACAGTTGGTATATATAATTGCGCTATCTCAAACATCACTTACTCTCTCTCCCTCTCTCTCCGTTTCGCCCTTTCCTATTGGCTTGACTATATCACATTACGCATAATTTGCTCTTGTCCTTAGTAACGCTTCTCATCACATTCGGGCTACAATTATCAATCTCCTCAATGCAAAAATATATATTGTTCCAATATAAAAATTTATTTCTATATACGTATTGATATTATTAAATAGTGAATTGTTTACTTTCTGAAAAAGACAAGGGAAAATACAACTAAAAGCAAAATTAATCTCATATGAGGTGCGAATAGAAATAATGGCATGGGAATTAATGGGAACATGAATCGCTTTAACTCGCGCGGGTCGTTGATCTTGGAAAGTTTCACGCGATATTACGAAACATCCGGTCCCGTATGTGCGCATCCTTTATTACTTGATATCTAACATAAAAAAATAAAAGCTTTTGATATAAAGAATTGCAAAGAAAATTGTTACATTATGACTAGATAATATTTATTTTAGCATTTGCTCGAGAGATTGATAGCAGATTATATCATTTTTGTATATTTATATCTATGCATTTTCTTATGAATGAATAAAATAGAATAAAGTAGAGTCAACTGCTTCATGGATATTCCCCGATAAAACAACAGCAATATTTTTCATTGTCATAAAAATTGAGCGGTGTTATTGCATCGGTGAATAAAACGGAAGGAAGTTCAACCCGAATGATGAGTATTCATAAACACAATGTTGGAAAGTGTATAAATATATGTACATAGATGTAGGCTTGAATAAAATCATTAAATAATTTATGACCAAAACATTGCATTTGAAGCATTGCACTCTTTGTACTCTATCGATTGAGTATCCATACATGTACACAGATGAAAATATTCAAGTTTCTACACGAAACTGAAGAATGGCCAAGCAATATCCATAAATCCAATACCATTGAGAGATGATTCAAGCTCAAAAAAATCCACAAAAATATATATATTCAATGATCCTGAATGCAGTGCACGATTCCAGCATCACTACAATAAAGTTTTTCCCAATATTTTCAAACAACTTTTCAGTTTTGTTCATGTACTCCTTGCTATAAAATATATTACCCTATACTATATTTATCTTTATACTATCCACAAGATATAAAACCAATATCTCATGAATGAATCATCAGAGTGCGGATAAGAAATGTTAATATTGTATTTAATTCTTCAGATCTTCTGCTAATAACATAATTAAAAAGGCACATTCTATATAATTTAATTTATTCAAATAAATCCCGTTACATATTGTACATTAATTTGAATCTTTTGTACTATTTTTACTGTATTTTCAAATACTGTGATATAATGAAAAATATCAAATAGATCAAGAATTAGTTTTAACTCAGTAAACCAAATGAGAAAAAAAACATAAAAACGGGAAAAAAAACAGAAAGAAAAAAATAATTTGAAATGAGTTTTTCGAGATAACAAGTTGAGATTAAATTGAATTTTACAGTAGATTCTCGCGCAATTTTTATTCCATTTTTCTTTTCGCACCACATTCACTTTCTATTTCTCGCTCCCTCTATCCATTCCTATCTCATTCTCCGTTTCTCTGTAACCTCAAACTGAAAATTTCATGTTACATGACGATATTGGAGACTCGTTACGCTGTCTATCACTTATACGACGCCTTGATTGCCTTTTTTTCCCCAGAGGGCATAAAAGGATACGAAGCATTGATATGAGTTGATCGCAAAATCATCGGTTCTCTCCACACGATTCACATTCACTCTAGTACTCTACTTCGAATCCCCTGTTTCCACTGAAGCACCACCATGACTCGCCTATTCCGCACACTCATACAAAAATATTCTTCATTTCTCTTTCACGCTCACTCTCTCCATGCATATATATATCTTAATCGCTCAATATATATATATATATATTTCTGCATCGACCACACTCGCATTCAATATTAAATTTCCGTTATATTAACGCACTTCTGTTCATAGTTGTAAGAGGTCTAGTGTCGATTGCCGCCGGTCGGATATTTGACGTCATTCATGCAAGTGACATCATTTTACTTTTACAACAAATGAACGGAATACATTAGAAATTATTTTCACGATATAGCAATTAAAATACACCCATGTCCCACCGGGATAATAGCAATAAAACAAGTGAGAATAAAAAAGTATTTACAGATTGAATGAAATCAAATTATACCATTAATGTAGTTAAACTTTAAAATACCATCTGAATAATTCATTATTCTTTCTTACTTTTTTTCTTTATTCACAATATTGTTTATTCATTTTTATTTTTCAATTGTTACGCTAATTTTCCACATGAATGTGTAATCAATGAATGTTCAAACAAATGATGAAACTAATTTGTGGTGTAATTTAATGTGTTCAATGATTATTTCTTATTTTCACGCATCGTGATGTTTATTGTTTCATATTTCTTTCCTGTTTCTCTTTTTTTTTCCTACTCCGTTTCATTAATTTTTTTGTTATAACCATTGTGTAATTTCAAGTGAACGTTTGCAACCGCATTATTACCTCGACGAATATTTACCATACATTCATCGATTGTTAAAAATAATTCACAACTATACTTAGAACACCACAGTCGTGCGACAAAAGTAATTTAAACTGTTTCACCTCTAATAATCGCACGTTATTACCGTCAACAGAGAGCGAAAATAACGAAAAAAAAAATGATAATAAATTATCTGTCGTTGTAGAACGTTCACAATTTTTTACCTTGCACGAAAATAAAATGCAATTAGAAAAAAAAAATAGTTTTCATGGTAATAATAAGTGTAGTTAGAATCGAGAACGTCGCAAACACACGAGATACACATGCGTGGTCATTGACGCATCAGGTGTCAGTCACCTCTATAAAAGTGAACAGGAATTTTCCCTGTCATACTTCACAATCTCCATGACGCACGTGGATTTTCACATTAAAAAAATTTTAGTATTTATTTTTAAACACAATAAAAATTAATCAAACACATTTTTAATTCTATGAAATTAAATTAATATATATCATTAGACGCCACAATGTAACATCAACAACTTACCCGTCACGGTTTTGTGATAATATTGAGTGGAATTGTCGACTCCTTTCACCTCTACTCCTCCTCGTATAATAATTACGAAGACGCGGCCAGGCTAGAATAAGTCTATACACACAGTTATTATAAATAAACAGTGCAATTACCGCTCTTGTACTGTACCGCTTCGCGAATCAGCTGCTACTATCGCAGCGCGGCCACTGAACGACACGGATACCGCGAGAAACAAATAACACACACTGCGCAATTCAAATGTCCAACAATTTATACAGAATAGTTGGAAAAAAAATTTATGAAAAAAAAATTACAAAAAGTATTGATTTACTGATAGATGAATAAAATAATATTTCAAAATTTTTACTATTATTTATATTGGAATATTTCTCATTTTGTATATTTTTAGTGTTGACATTTCGACTTTTTTCTTTCAAATGTACAGTGCATAGATGAGTAGCAGTCGGCAATATAGATTTCCGTAAAGGGCACTGCTGTCGCACGTGCTGGATAACAGTAAATATAATTACAATCGATTTCATACCGTGGTTTTCCCTGTGCCCACACGAGTTCCACAAATTTATTTTCACTGTTTCTGTTGTTTTTTTAATATAATTTCAAGTGTTGTGAATAAAAAATATTTATGAAATAAATATATCAATATTGGATTGTTTTTAGCCGATTAATTGATACACTATGATTATAAGTGAAGTAAGAATTGAAATATATCCATTCATTTAATTGGTGACTTAGTTTCTGGAGTATTAGTATACAGTATATTATTCCTAACCTTTTAATACAAAATACAAATTATATCCAAATCTTTAAAGAAAGAAAATGAATGTTAATTCTCAAATATTTTGCGTTGAACATTGCAATAATAAATCAATATTTTGTCGAATAATTCCTGAATGTTGTCCATTGTGCGGTGCAACATTAGATCCTTACACAACTCATTCATTTCTATTGCCCTACTGTTGTACAAACGCAATAAACAATCCACCGGCAATTGTTTTAAAACCTACCAATGGTACATTTCGCGATGATTACAATATCACAAATGATATGCACATAGGTATTGTTACTTCTGACAGTCATATATATGAATATGATCATCGTGGTATTACATCAGATCAATTTGACAAATGGAATGATTGCGTTACGATAAATATTGTACCACAATCGTGGTACAGTCATTGGGATGAAGTATTGTCAAAACTATTGAATGATCCGAAATGGATTGGAGAAAATTATCATCCACATAATTTTAATTGTTACAATTTAATAATTGAATTTCTTCAAAATCTCAATTACAATGAATTGAACTTTGTTGATAAAGAGCAAATTTGCCAACAATTACTGTTACCAAAATTACGTTATACATTTAAATATGCATATCTTTACAGAATGCTGAACAATAGACCTTACTATATACTCTAACGTTAAAAAGTCAAAAGTATTAAAGAAAAATGATGTCGATGCATGTAATGAAAACATCGCTGCTAAATATTTGGACTAAAAAGCTGTACAATCGAACTGTACAAACATTTGCTAATATTGATAATAGTGATAGGTTGTTTGATGTTATTGTAATTGGTGGTGGACATGCTGGCACTGAAGCATGTGCGGCTGCAACGAGAACGGGTGCTAAGACACTTCTAGTTACTCATAAAAAAAGTACAATTGGTATGTCCATGTATTTTGGAATTTGATTTAATTATCCGTGTGTTTTCAATTAGAATTGATCAATATTTGTTTGTATTTAGGTGAAATGTCGTGTAATCCATCGTTTGGCGGAATTGGAAAAGGAAATTTAGTCAGAGAAGTTGATGCATTGGATGGTGTTTGCGGTCGCGTTTGTGATTTGTCTGGTATTCATTATAAAATTTTGAATCGACGAAAAGGACCAGCTGTTTGGGGTTTACGCGCACAAATTGATCGTGATCTTTACAAACAACATCTTCAAGCTGAATTATTCAATTTACCGAGACTACAAATATACGAATCGTCAGTAGAAGATCTTATTTTGGAACGTGACTCCACCAAATGTTGTGGAATTATTCTAAGTGAGTTTGTGAAGAAAAATTGCAGAAGTGTACATTTTCATACAATCTTCGGTTGTATTGGTTATTGATTCGGTTCTTTTGTTGTTTTTTTTTTTTTTTTTTCATTTATTTTTCAGAGGATGGCACTAAAATATTTGGCAAAAGTGTGATAATAACGACCGGCACTTTCTTGAAAGGGCAGATAAATATTGGTTTGGAAAAACGACCGGCAGGGAGAATTGGTGATGAACCGAGCATTGGTTTAGCTCAAACATTAGAAAAATTAGGTTTTACAATGGGACGACTTAAAACAGGAACACCGCCGCGTTTAAAAAAATCGACAATTGATTTTACCCAATGTCCTGCGCAAACTCCCGACGAAACTCCTGAACCATTTTCATTTATGACCAATAAAGTATGGATTCGACCGGAAGATCAATTATCATGTCACATGACTCACACAAATGATGCCGTAGAAAAAATAATTAAAGACAATTTACATTGCAATTCACATGTTACTGAAGAAATAACTGGTCCACGATATTGTCCAAGTATTGAAAGTAAAATGATAAAATTCCGTACGAACATTCATCAAATATGGCTGGAACCCGAGGGATTAAATTCTGAATTAATATATCCTGGTGGGCTTTCCTGCACGTTGCCAGCTGATAAGCAACAGGAGCTTGTGAATTGTATGCGTGGATTGGAAAATGCTGAAATTGTTCGACCCGGATACGGTGTGGAATACGATTTTATTGATCCACGAGAATTAACTTATGAATTGGAAACAAAACGAATCCCTGGGCTATATCTTGCCGGACAAATTAACGGTACGACTGGCTATGAGGAAGCTGCCGCCCAGGGAATTGTTGCTGGAGCCAATGCTGCAGCAAAAGTGAGTTTTGAATATTCAAAATAATAATTTAACTTATCGATAAAATATTTCTGTTCCATCTGATAGGTTTTGAATAAACCACCGTTAATTATTAATCGTACGGAGGGTTACATTGGTGTTATGATAGACGACCTTACATCACGAGGAACAACGGAACCATACAGAATGTTTACGAGTCGTGCTGAATTTCGTTTGAGTTTACGTCCAGACAATGCCGATTTGCGATTGACTGCAAAAGGTTTCAGTACTGGATGTGTATCACAACAGCGGATGGAAAAAACAAACAGTTTAAAATTGAGATTACAAGAAGGTTTACATCTTCTCAAATCAACATCAAAATCATCCCTTGAATGGAGTCGACTATTAAAAATTCGAGAACCAAAAAGTAGACAATCAAAAAATGGAATTGGAATTCTTGCTGATACAAGTATCGATATTTCATTTGACGATTTGGTGAATGCACTTCCGTCAGAATTCGGACATCTTGGAGGCAATTCATTTCTCTCACGCCGACTAAAAGTAATTGAATTGATTTTAATTATTTATTGTACATATAATTTCTTATAAATATGCATATATTTTTATTTTTAGATTGAAGTTATTTATGAACATGCTATTCAAGAGCAAATGCACGAGGTTCAAGAAGTAAGAAGAAATGAAAAAATGTGTATTCCGTCTAATTTTGATTATGAGAAGTAAGTGCAAGCGTAGGAAATATCTGATTTAAATAAAAACATTCATTATTTATATCGAATGACGATTTGCATTGTATTTTAGTATTAATATTTCAACTGAGGAGAGAGAAAAGCTCACAGCAATTCAGCCGCAAACCGTAAGTCAACATTATTTTATCCAAATATTATATTTTTCATACAATGCATTCAAAAATTATATGGACTGTTGATACTGTTTGGAATTCACGTGGAATTTCAGGTCGCTGCTGCAACACGAATTCCTGGTATAACCCCGGCAGCAACACTCAGGATAGTTCAACAATTACAAAGATTGAGTCATATTATACCAGCGAATACCTAATTATTCATACAATTTGTTGAATTCGCAAATATTATGATGACTTTTTGAGAATTGTATTATAAATGACTTTGCGGTAATTAAATCTAGATATTTTTTATATTATCTATGTTACATAATACACATTTCTAGTTTTATTTATTTATATATTAGATTATATTCGGCATAACACGAATTAATCATCAAATTTTTTTCGCACATAAATCTTTTAAGTACTCACGAATGTACGGACTGACCAAGGATTGTTAACCTCTATTCGCAACCAATTAATAAAACTCACTTCTCACTTTCACTCACAATTCAATGGTTATTATTTATACAGACATCACTATACTTTATATTCTTTGTTATATACAACGCAAAAAGAACAGCACAACCGACATTATTACCAAGATCACCATTAACGCGCGCTTTTGATAAAATCAAATGGCGCAATTTTCATGTGCGCCATGAATTTTAATTTCAATTTTAACCGCCACAAGATGGTGAATAGAGGAGAGGGAGAACACACATTGAGGAGGTAGAAACACGCGCCAATTTTTTTTAACGAAATAATAATAATATCTCTGTACATAAAATCAGTATTACAATCGTGATTGTTGAGTTTATCAAAAACTCATTATCTGGATGACGGTGTTATTCATCAGTGTTCTAACGAATCTAACACACGAACACCAAATAGTAAAAAAAAAAATAATTCAATAACATACCGCCGATATGGCAAGTCAATCAAGTCAAATGGATGTTGCATTGAATATATATTTTGTTATATTCTCTAAACATGAAAATGAAGATAATTGCACGGAGGATATGTGGGAGGCGTTTGTCGTAAGTATTTTCAGTAAAATAATCAAAATATTTGCGTGAATTAGTAGGAATAAAAATTCTAACCTATGCAGAAATGTCAAGAGAATGAAATGACACCACAATGGATCCGTGAAGCAGACTGCAGTCAACTCAATCCCGCCAAAACCGATATATTTGTGTTGGAGGACTTTGAAGGCAAACTCTTTGATCAATTGGAAAATGCCAAATGCTTGTAAGTGTAGATACGCAATATTTTATTCATATTGAATTCATGAATTCAATTATTACCATTCAATAACGTAAAGAGTGTTCACTTTCATAATAAGAATGTTCTCACAATACTGTCTAATGTTCCAGCAGGGTCGTGGGCCCACGTTGTTTAATGCGGTGTTTTTTAACTGGTGAACCTGTGCCACCAGGCACAAGTCCTGTATTTACAACTGCAATGAAAAATTTGGTGGTATGTGCGTCTGGTTTCGATCACGAAATTAAAAAAGACATTCAAAAAAAGGTGGAATACATGGGTGGCTTTTATATAAAAGATTTACGCAGTTGTATAACACATCTTGTGACTGATTCGGTAATGTCTGCAAAATATGAAAAAGCAACTGAAACTAAAATTCCCGTATTCACATATGAGTGGATAAAAGCAGTGTGGAATGCAAATTTAAATGAATTTATTCAAGCAAATGATCCATCATTCGACAAATACAAATGTTCGCCGTTTATGAATTTAATCGTTACATCGTCCGGTCTATCAAAGCGACAAAAGGAGGAGGTGAAAAAATTAATTAACGTAAATGGCGGAGAATTTATGGGTCCACTTGATGGCACAAAGGTGAAAGTTGTGTTAACACAAGATTCATCAGGACTCAGTGATAAAATAAAATACGCAATGCAAAATAATATTCCATGTCTGAGATTCGAGTGGGTCTCAAAAAGTGTTAATGCCGGTTATGCCTTGCCATTTCATGAATATTTAATAGAACCTACTGCCAAAGCATTGTGCTCAACGCCAGAGAGAGGATCGACGCAGGCAATTCAAATGCCATTAGATTTTTCGACAATCAGTAACATTCCAAGTGATAATAATCGAAACTTTGTTGAAGAATCTATGTCAAGTACAATAGGCAATCACATGGAGAGTGCAAATGACCGTAATATTCCGCCATATGCATTAATTGTTGAGCGTTTAGACATACGTGAAGCTAAAATAGCCGGTCCATTTTTAGATGGATGTAGCGTTTATGTTGCTGGATTTCAAACACAACATCGTGATAAAATAAATAGGATATTGAATGTTGGTAGTGCAACACGATTTGATGATATTTCTGATGCTTTAACTCATGTTTTGGTTGGTGACTTGACGAAATCATCAAATGAATTAAAAATAATACAATCAAAAGGAATCAATCCACACATTTTGAATATTGATTGGTTAGAAGAGAGTATAAAATTGAAAAAACCCGCGCCAGAGGAATTGCATACAATTGATAATAAAAATGAGCGCGTTAATACGAAAAAAATTGAACCACAATCACCATTGAGTAAACGAAGTTTGCAAATGTTACAAAAACCAAAACGACCACCTGTACCACAATTTGATATTGACAGACAGCAAACACAGGAGCCAGATGATGATGAGCCCGATATTGTTCAACAATATTTACAAAAATCAATTACACATCGAACTAGTGGTATTGATAATCAATTGAAAAGTTCATCGTCACAGAATAAAAACGCGAGTGTATCGCATGTATCGTCAGAAATAACATCAAAAGTGCAACCACAAGAAATAGGCAATGATAGCGAAGTACCATTGAGTCAATCGTGCACATTAGATGAACAATTTTTCAAAGATTTAACATTTTTAATAACAGGCTTTGATGAGGAAGAAAATTCTCTCATTGTCGCAAATATTTATGGACTGGGTGGAACATTAGTATCGAATACTTATTCTGGTATTCCCGATTACGGCGTTGTGCCATTGGTCGGCGCACAGTTACGGCATACAGTTAATGAAATTGTTACACAATTATTTATCGAGGATTGCATTAACAATGAGAAACTCCTTGATATTGTATACTATCACCGACCAATATCACTGCCAGATGAGATAAAACCATTGAGTGATTGTGTTATTGCAATGAGTTCTTATATTGGCGTTGAACGGACTTATTTAGCGAGATTGGCGGTTGCAATGGGTGCACGACATCAGGATTCATTTGCGAGGCGGACAAATATTGAAAAAGGACAATATGCGGGGACACATCTTATTTGTACATCGCCAATCGGGAATAAATATAATGCTGCAGTAAAGTGGAATCTTCCGGCTGTTACTGCTGAATGGCTTTTGGCTTGCGCAGAAAAACTGGAAATAGTTGATGAAACGCCATATCTTGTTGGGGAAACAGTTGCACCTGTACGCGAAACTAATCCTAATTCATCGAAAATGGGACCGCCAACAATACCAACACCGCGACAAATTATCACACCAAAGCGAAATCTACCGCAAACACCAGACATAGAAACTCCGATGATAAATAAACGTCTCAGTTTGGCACAAAATAATACACCGAATTCACCATTTCATATTGCAACACCCGATTCGCCGTATGGTCAAGTTTTTAAATCAAATCCATCGCCAGATACGAGAAAATGTTGGGCAAAATGGATTGATAATCTTCCGGATCAAGTGGAACCGCCGGCGAAGCGACGACGTGCACCGAGTACACCACTGTCGGAATTGAAAAGGCAAATATGGTCGGCAATGCGAAAACCTATCGGGGAAGAAATGAGCCAACAGGAGCACAATGAGTCGACTAAAAACGATCATAATAATTCTCTCACCGATGGAGATGATGATAAAATGGATAAAACCGACACACCAATCAATCGTATATTATCATTCGCAGAGGAGAATAATACTTTAAATAAAACCAATCCACTCAATGAACAACTTGAACAAATGGATAAAATTCTCAGGGCTACAAATTCAACAGAAACTCGTTATTCATTGCACGCAGATAATGCTAAAATTTATGAAGAACCACGAGATCATATTAATGACTATATGATACCATCAACTCAACCGGAGAGTGTTTGTTGGGAAGATCCAAAAAGAATACCAAAAGAGACACAAGATAAAATTTTACACGATATCAATGAAGAAAATATTCCAGAAATTGTTCCACCCCGAAAACGTAAATTTATGTTGTCTGGACTTCGAGTACGTTTATTTTATTTATGCAATGCAATTCCCCTATTTATATACGAATATTTAATTATTAAAATAAATATTTTCGCAAAAATATACTAAAATGTTTTTGGTTTTTGTTTTTGCAGGACCGTAATAACTATGAAGAAATGATAAAACAATTGGGTGGTGAGGTATCGCCTGATACAAATTTCGATTGTACTGCAACACATTTGTTGTGCGTAAAACCATCGAGAAATGAAAAAATGTTAGGAAGCATTGCCGCAGGTAAATGGGTATTACATTGTTCATATTTGCGGGATTGCGAGAGAGCCAATGAATTTATAGACGAAGAAAAATACGAATGGGGAAATCCACGAAGCAAAGATATTATTCCAAATGTAGACAGTGAACCAGAAAAATCATTAGCGGCAGCGGCATATAGATGGCGAATTAAAGTTCTAAATACTGGTAAATGTGCGTTCCACGATATGGTAGCAATGTTGATGGTACCAAGGGATAAGCACGACCAACTAGAACGACTGATTCAAGCTGGTCATGGAATGGTGGTCCAAGCAAAACCCCCATATGATACAGGCCCAAATGGAAAAAAAGTCACGCATTGCTTTATCCAAATAAATAAAATTGAACAACCTGTTGAGTGGGCAATGCTTGCAAGCAAAGGAATCTGGTGCTATCTTCCACCATATTTAAGTCAACATCTCACCGCTGTCGAACCATTAAATCCACGTGAATGCGTTATACCAGAGTTTAAAAAATATTTGGCTCTAATGCCAAAACTATGAATTCATAATCTAGGTAATAGAACAATAGGAAAAATGATGATAGTATTTTTGTACAAAGTTTGGTTATAGTGTCATTATTTTTATCAATTTATATACAACCTGATCAATAAAAATTATTTTTATTACCGTTAATCCATTGCAATTATGAAATTCATTTGTTATTTTTTTCTTTTTTATGGATGCATCACAATTTCAATTCAACAGAATTTGTTCGTAGAAGACAAACGCTTTAGTCTCAAGTGCTACACTTAAGCTGAGAGTTTCTTGAAATACAGATGAATTCCATTGGCTGGTGCTGTAAATATACTTCGTGTGCTAACCTTTGCTTCATAGTGCGGGTTAACAGACACTTCATAGTCGCTCAGAATTTTTACTAGACCTACTGCAGTTTGTAAAGTACCAACTCTCATAGCTTTGAAGTAAAAGATTGATGTTAATGAATGTCCTTCGACATTTGTTGAGTTACAAATATTTTAGTTGGAAAATCTAACTCACCAATGCATATACGAGGTCCTTCACCAAATGGCATAAATGTGCACGGTTCAATTTCATGCTTTCGCTCATCGCTAAATCGTTCGGGATCAAATATTTCAGGATTCGGGAAATATTTGGGATCCATGTGAATACCAGGAAGTGCCACATACACTATTGTACCTTTTTTTATCGTCACATCACTATCTGGAATCTAAAAAAATTATTTTATCACACGCATATTACATAAGAAATCTGAATTGCGATAATGATACTTTGTAATCTGCACTGGCGACACGATCAATAATAGGAGCGGGAGGATACAATCTCAGTGTTTCATTAATTATTTGCATGAGATATTTCATATTATAAATAGACTCGTAAGTCAAGCCATTGTCTTTGAGACACTCGTGAATTTCTGTTCTCACACGTTCCTGGATTTGCTGATTTCGCGCTACCTCCCACAGTGCAAAAGACATTGTCACTGCACTTGTCTCTAAGCCAGCGACAAAAAATATAGCCGATTGCGCCACGAGCGTATCTCCTTCGAATTCTAATTGATTCATAGTATTCATGAGATAGATAAATAGTATTTAATTGAATCATTAATAAATATTAAAGAATGTTCTTACTGAAATTTGATTGCTGCTCTCCATTCTTTAATTTCAATAACGAGTCTATGATATCTCCTCTTTCAACTTTGGCTGACTCTCTGGCATTCATTGAGTTCCAAAATACGCTTCGAAAATAATCAGTATTTTCACCAAAGAATGAATTGCCAAAATATTTTCCTAATCTTGGAAAAAAGAATACGCAATAGAATTGAAACGTTCTTTTCAAACTCGCAACAGATTGCATACGACCTATTGAGAAGTTGATAATTGATTTCATGTGATCGATTAATCACTTGTTAGATAAGTATCATTAGTTACTTACTGCGCACATAAAACTCTGGTGTTGGGTTATCGAATGAATTGGTACTAACACCAAATGCCACCGAAGAAATAATATTTGTTGTGTACATTGTGCTCACATTTTTCACTTCAATTGATTTTACTGCATTTGTATTGTCCATGAATTTTTCATCCAAGAAAGTCTTCAAAAAATTCGAAGTCTCAATCATCAAACCAAATAGCTGTTTAATTTTTCCGGTTGTAAACGTGGGAGACAATTTGGCTCGTAAATATTTCCACTCTGGATTTTTAAGCGAAAAAAGATTATCACTGCCAAGATGATCATGTTTATTGCGTGACGAAAACCATCGATCTTGAAAGATATGAAAATCTTTGATGAAAATTTGCTTCATGAGTTTGGGATCTCGTAATAGTAAAAATGGTTGATGCATAATGTAAACACCCAAATAAGGCCAATCGCTCTTTGCCTCATTGTATAAACGTCCGAGAAGATACCCCGGTGACAAACGAAGATAAACAGCGTCTTTGAAGTTACCAAAAAATATATTTGTTGGGAGAGTAGGAACACCGAATCGTTGCCAATAATTTAATTTATATTTTGCCCATACATAGAAAAGTCCTATAACAATTGCAACATATGTCACTAATATTGATAGATACTCAACCATTATAACAGATGTACTGAGACGCAAATGACTTCCACATCCCCACTACGAGAATATTTGTAATATGCAACTAATAAATTGAGTCAATTTGTAATGTTGAACTTTGAGCTGATTTATCATATAATAGATGTGGAATTACGCGTTTTCAAACAAGTTAATCATAATATCTTCAGCTTCACAGTCATATCAGTGACGTTTTGATTGTCGCTAACATAGTATCATTGCAATATATATCTGACATGACTTTCAGCTTATGTAAATAATCCAGTAATTTATTGTATACACGTAATTACGCATTTATTAAATTTCAATGACAAAGTACAGTTTGTCTCATAATCAATAGGTTTTTCAATCGCGAATCCCATGATTGCATACAAAACTTCGTGCAGAACTTCCTTATGCCTAAAAAATTATTCTAAAGCCAGGAATTCTTAAATTTCACTCACTTTTATCAGCACCTCATCTCTATGACATTAATGAAAATTCACTAAATGTATTTAGTATTTTTCTATGCATCAATCAATAAATTTTCTTCGACGACAAAATTGATTAAAGCATGAAATGTATTTTTTTTTTCCTATTGCCTTTATTACAGTATATAATTGAATTCAGTTTTCGAATATCACGCATGCGTAGAGATGCACCATTAAATGATAAGAAGCATCATAAATATTTGGTGGCGCGAGAAAAAAGTCGAACTTACACGAAGTTCAGTCTTTGGCTGCGACTCTTGGAACAACAACACAATCAGCTGTCATGTCGTCCGACGAGGAAGATGATGAGATCCAAGATCTCGAATCTATTCGTGACAAAATATTGAGTATGCCAAAAAGTGAAAGAATGCAAGTGAGTGCTTGGGACGATGACAATCAAGGCATTGAATCTCAACGCAATCCTGAAGGTCAGTAATATTTAATAACAACAGATGATACATATATACAAAAAAATTTCAATTCATTTTTCATACAGATCCTGATGCTAGGGACATTCTCATAGCTGCAGAAACCGGTAAAATTGAACGTGTTGCAATACTGTTAGATAAAAATCCTGCACTCGTTAATGTAACAGATAAAGATGGTTATACACCGCTCCATCGTGCTTGTTATGGAAATCATGTCAACATTATTGAGGTAACAAATTTAAATGATTTTAATTAACATATGTGTTTATACTGGCGAAATTTTTTTTTATTCTATCTACTGATTGAGTATTGTATTTTTTCATTTCAGTATTTACTATTGAGAGGAGGTAGATTGGATACCAAAACTATTGACGGTTGGGAGCCCCTGCATTCGGCTTGTTGCTGGAATAATGTCGAATCTATAGCCATGCTTATTGCCAATGGCTCCAATATCAATGCAATGAGTAATGGAGATGTAACTCCATTACATTTGGCATCTGCAAATTCTCACAATGCACCAGCTCTTCAAGTATTTCTTTCCCATCCTGATACGGATCCAACATTGGTGAATTCTAGTGGCGATACACCGCAAGCCATTGCCACACGAACAGGAAAATATTATCCTATATTTGAGTGTATTGAACCATGTTTAAATAACATTTGAAATTGATAAATACAATTTTTTATATGATCAAATATGGCTGTAATTAATTAAATTCAATTTTATAATAAACTTACAGGTGCATTTTTTGATATTATTTTCTTTCTGTTTATTCATTCAAAAATATGCAGTGATATTTTTATTTGTTAATTTACAACTGCCGGTTTTTAAATACAATGAATTCATGTCAACACTATTAAACAAACTTCAAATAATAAACATTTTGGTTTTATATATTTAACAGTAAAGGGAAGAGTATAAAAAATATTTATAATGTCAAATTATCGATTAAAGATATACATTACGAATATTATGCTGTGACCAAAATGAATTATGATATAATACTTATGTTACGTTAAAATACACAATTTATACAATAGGCGTTGTCAAGTGCCACAAATAATAATGCCAAACATTTTGAAATTGATTCAAATATATCATGAATTAATATCGAAACAAATATTCAATATCTCAATGTCACAGTGTAGTCAAATTAACAAATTTGGGTGTTCCATTGCTCAATCGTCGCATGCCCTCCCATATCAATACAGTTGAATCCTCAGTCGCTGCATAAAGATGGTGTTGATCAAGTGCCCACGCGACCGAAATGATTCCACCACAATCTTTACCACCATTAACAATCTCTCGAACTAGTCGTAAATCCCAACTACTCCATAGTCTATTGAAAAAATAAACATAAGAATAATCAATTTTAATTGCCGATATAGAAACCATAGACAACATATGTGTTACCTGATAACTCCATTGTCCAGTCCTGTAGCAATTACATTTACAGAGACACCTTCAGGTGCATTGCTGTAACAAAGCGCAGTTATTTTTCTTCTGGACAAAACTGAGCCAACTGGTTTTGCATTTATTGTAAACACTCGCAATTCAGATCGATGATCGTGATTATTGTCTCCAGTCACTGTCAATTGGCATGCCATAGCAATATCACCAAGTGTTTCACTGATAGCTAGATGATTTATCGTTGATTTATTGTTGAAGACAATTGATCGAATATATGACAAATTGTTCAAGTCCCAAATGACAATGACACCTTCATCATCGCCCGAAACTGCAATGCTGAAAACTCGTGACAGCGCGATAACTTCAATTGCACAATGGTGAGCCAATAAAACTGACGCTGGACCCGATGTGAATTCAATTTTTCCAATAGTTTCTATATTATAGGAATACACAGTGATTCGTCCGGACAGATGGCCGAGCCACAGTTGTCCACAATCGGCCGCCGATCCCAATACAGTGATTGGATCAAACCCGGATGATTGAATTAATGGCCTGAGGGGTTGTTCTTTTTTCGATTTCAGCCGGACAATACCGTCATTATTTCCCCAAGACGCAAGTGCCGCTGCCAAAACACTAGTTCCATTCAACATATTCGTTCCTTTTTCCCGGTTGTATCCGAGCAACAGTGTCGTGTGATTTGGCACACCAAAAACATCTCCAGTCAATAATGGAATGAGTGATGTCATTGGAACTCGATTTTTGTGTTTCCAACAAAGAACTGGCTCATTCCCCGGTGCACCAACATAATTTCCCCATTTAATTCCATCCACACAGTCAATTACTGATGGAATATTACCAAGACCTATTATACTTGTTGCATTGTGGATAGGCAACGGATGCGCGACTGTAAATAATTGAGCAGGGGTTTGTCCATAAGTTTTTACCATTGTTTCTGACGCCTGTCGTTCCACTGGATCCTCAATTTCATCAACATTAAAGCCATAATACGTTGCAGGATGAAAAACATTGATAGCCTCAACAGCTGGTTTGCCTGTCTGACGAAATCCAAATACCAAATCAATCCAATATGACAAATTTTCACGTACAATATCAGTTTCAAGTGCAGCACGATGAATAAGAACAAAAAGTCGTGCATCACGATGACACCACGGCGGTAATTCAACATCTCCCACTCGACACCCATTTTGTCGTATGCCAAAATTAAATCCCTCAAAGTTGAGCAGGAATTCCGGTAGATAAAAAAATTCTGGTATTAATTCTTTCACGTCTGTTGTCGAGTCACAGCTGGTTAGTCGCCATGTTGTTGCCAATGCGTGAAATGTACGATCGGGAATATCAAAATTATTGTCTTGATAGCATAAAAACATACTGGTGAAGGGCGGTAGGCGTACAAGAAAATGAAGCACTGTCCCTGAATTACTGTAATGTGACCCGTAATGGAATGGCTCCTGATTTAATGTAATAAGATTGTGTCCTTCAACCAATGCTTGTTTCAGATAATTATAATTGTTAATATAGTGTTGTTCATTTTTTTTATCTTGCACCGCCATAGGACGTTTGAAATTCCGATAAATTTTCGAACTATTCAAGTCAATTCGTTCACTAATGTAATCCGCCAATACAAATGGAAACACTGGATACTGCATTAAATCATTATATGATCTTCCGGCCAATTTATTTAAACACGTAATGTATTCCCAATTAGTCAAATTTCCACTTCGCCACATCGCCAATGCATCACCTAAATCATCACCAGGTACACGTTGTGGTAAATTACACATAGACAATTCACTTGTGAATTCATCTCGCTCCTTTGACGAATTAAATGCCAATAAATAAGTTCTTCCAGTTGTTAAAAATATTTCAATTGCACGCTCTTGAAGTTGATATCGTCTACGATGTAATTCACGTATGTCTTCGAGTCGCCATGCGGTACCACCCGCCATTGCTAAATCCAGGCCACCTAAAGCAATATCTGTGTGCAATGGCATATCCGGATTATCCGGAACGAAATACAGACAAGTTTCACCGATTAAAACTTCGCCAGGTGATTCTGCACGCGGAGTAACTACTCGCGCTTGTGACATTTTGCGTATTCGTTCACTGGTATGAAGTCGTTCAATTAATTCTGTAGCATTAACATCTTGGCGCACTGTCGTAAACAAATATGATAGAGGACCTTCAATATTTGCTGCGTCTAATTTAGCCTGTTGTTCACTCAACATGAATCGTTTGTCAATCTTTAAATGGCATCTCTGCATACGAATTCTAATTCGTGCTGGTCCTTCAGTCGGATCTAATTCCCAACTTGTTGGATAAGACCCCGAAAAATACCATGGTGCACGTTCATGCGTTAAACGTCGTGTCAAATCGCGCCATCGTGCCATTGCTTGAGCTTCCATTGTTCTAATATGCTTCAATTTTTCCATAAGTACTTTCCTCTCGCGATTTTGTTCTTCAATTACTGTTCGTGTTATCACCATTGCACTTTCAATTAATTGTTTCGCCACCAAATCAAATTTATTACCAACACGATGTATTGCCGATAAATTATTTTCGATCCAAATTTCTCGATCTTTTACGATCTCACATCGCAATAAAGTTAACTCTTCGGACCACAGTTGTGGCGTTGCATTATCAATGCCTTTCACAAGCTCCCAAATACTCAAAGCTTCTTTCAATTCCATACACAATCGCGCATCTGCACATGGCATATCGTTACGTTTTTGCAACAGATCCCAAAAATAAACGGTAAACTTTTGTTCAATTTGCGGATGAACTTCTAATAATGATGACAATATTTCACGACCACGCGGCTCTTCCATTAGCGATCTAACCGCAAAAATTCGCAAATTGTTACTTTGATGTGGTCCTAAAAGCCAGACCATCATTTTTGCGGCATTTTTTCGCAATGTTGGTCGCGATGACCACGAACCACTCCAGTAATTTTTTCTATCATATGGACTTGACAAACCGTGCAATAGCATAGTGAATAGTCTTTTCGTCAATTCAAGTTCGTTATTTGTTGGTGTACGATCGGCCGTCGTGATAAACTCAACAGCTCTAATTAAAATGGTACGAAATCGTTCATTAATTTCACCTCTACCAGGTTCTCGTTGCGACGACCCCAAGGAATAAAGACTACCATAACTCGATGAATGTGATTCCTGATCGCTTTGATCACTTGATGTTGTTAAGACAGTGGTTAAATATGATGCAGATGCAAGATAAGAAGCAGCACTGCGCAATCTGAATCCCGGATTCGTTGACATCTTTGACACCAATGCGTCCAATTCACCGTCAAATAGGACAACTTGCGCCGTACGAATTATTGATACACAAGTGACATTTGCACCGCATTGACACCTCTCATTCAATTCGACATAATTCAAAATCAAATGTAACTCTAATATTGCTTGCATTTGATGAGTACCGGGCGCGTCCAATAATTTTGTTGCAATTGCAAGTAAAAGAACGTGAATATCATTGAATAGTGATGTCGCATTTCCTTTGTGAGCTCCACCAACAAGTGCTTGTGCCAGACACTCGGCCAATCCTTGGCCAAGTAATGTTCGTAAAGCAGTTGGATTTTTTGCTATGACATCAGTAATGAAAGACACAATAGGTCGCGCAATATTCGGCTCTGTTGCGGCACATTTCGTTAACATTGCCAATAACGGTGGCATGGACGCCAGAATGGGTCCTCTACCTGCCAAATTTTCCAACGCGCTTATTAACGGTTCACATCCACAATACAACGAAAGTTGATTTGCCAAATGGAAAAAATATTTTTGTTTAATGAATTTATTGATATCTTCATCGTTAGCGCGTTGCAGATATACTTGAAGAAGTTTGACAATGGCTGTGCGAACACGTGCGTCAATATCATTGGCAAGTACAAGAAGTAATTCAGCGCGTATCACATGTTTTAAAACTGATACAACTTGATTGTCAGGCAACACTCGCAACGCATCGCGTAGAAGTAGCAATAATCCTTCGCATACAAGTCCTTGACACGCCCGTTTCTCATCTGTCCACGATAAATATTTTTCACTGACATGATGATTTGATCCGTCACTTGCGGCTATTCCGGAATCCTCGCCCGCACTTATTTCTTTTGATTGCGCTGCACAGCTACCGCCATTATCAATCCGACGTTCGCGTTTTTTCATCACTCGATCGCGTTGAATTTGCACATTCACCAGAGCTTTATTTAATTTACTCATCTCTAAAGTTCCAATAGATTCGTCGGAGGAGCTGACGTGTCTTGACACAGTCGCCGTTGACATTGGCACAGTAGATGCTGTGGTCGTTGCTGTCGATGTTGCTTCCATTGTTCGCACTATGGCAACATTTTTCGATATCATTACAGTCGATTTGGAATTCATTTTTTTCTCCCCCATTAATGACTGCAATAAAAAATAAATGTTATGACGTGAATGTGTGACATAAGTGTCTGATGCTTGATGTACTAGCACGAGATAATCCATAATTGCAACTAAATGTGCAAATTCGGGCGGTGCACCCATCAAAGCTCGCACAAGTTCTACCACTGCATTGCCGGTTGTCGTATTCAATAGTGCCCCTAAATCCTCATACAGAAAATGTTCTTTGCATAGGAGAAGTATTGCTTCAACAATACCCGCGCGATTTAATTGTGCAGCATTAAATTCCCGCTGTGAATGTTGATCTCGAAGTAACATTAATATCGCCTGTAAGAACATATTCAGTGTGTCGAATTTTACCCATGTTCTCCAAGCACCCAATGATTCTTTTATTAATTCTGGATCGGTTACAATTGCTTCGCTATTTTGTAGCACAGTGTGATTACCATTGGCAATGTCTTTGATAATAATTGAACTGTCGCAAGCAGCATCAAAAATTGCTTTTAGCATATATTTGCCGGCGTGACATCGTGGCGATTCTAAAACGCGTAATAGCAATAATGGTCCACCTTCAGAACGATATTGACTCAATAAATCCGAGTCGCTTCGCACCAAATGAAGGACTGTTGAAAGCGCCAACGCTTGTTCCTCTTCTGTAGAATTTAATTCGACAATTCGTGCGAATAAGTAGAGAAAAATTGGTATACCACCGATAGAATTTGCGGCTGGTATTAACCCATGATATTGTTGAGGTACGAGTCGCGCCGGTGCAATTATTGCGATTGATAGGGGGGGTTGTTGGGAAACTCGGTATTCTGGCGCTGATATTACGCGAAATCCCGGCTGTCCGGGAAATAAATTTCTCACAACTGCACTTGGATGTGCAATGGCTTGAGGATATAAATTAACAAGATTTGGACATTGGGCCTCATAAATCAATAAAATATTGTCCTGTAATTCACACAAATATGAATTAGTAGCGTCCATAATTGCGTCCCAATTAATTTTCGAATCCAGAACGTTGGTCTCTACTACGTGACGAAAATAAGTTCCACCGTAAGACTTTCGTCGTGTCACATCGAATTTACCACCATCAAACTTCACCTCACGTATACCATTCAACGCACCGGATGCAATTAATGGTGCGAAATTGGATTTTGCTGGGTTCAATATACAGTCCGCCAAATTTGTGTAATTAGGTCCAAGACTTGTTAAATACAAAGCTCTCTCCTTTGTAAATATAGGACATCTATAAATACAATGTAAAACAAGTTTTAATTATGAAAAAATATGGAAATAACTAAATCAATAAGTAAATAGATAAAATAAAATGCATACATACCTGAATAGCATTACATTACCGAGATACCATGCACCATTTTGACTAGGACCAACTTGACCAATAAGTACACATGATGTTCCAGGTTTACGCACTAGTAAACCGTCAAATGGTAATTGAACTGTAGCTTCACGCCAGCCATCAATCCATATAACAACTTCAACAACAGCGCTGCGTTTATTTAAAATTGTATCCTTAACATTGAAGGATAAATTGTGCCAGCGGCCAGCAGATAACATCCCATTGATAGACGTTTCCGAAATCGTTCGATTAATTTTGTCATCTGGTCGAGTTAAACGTATAATTAATTTGTCAGATCGTAAATCAATCCACATTTCCAATACAAGTGATTCAAAGCCAATGGACATAAAATGAACAATTGTTGCGGGCATAGGTGGTGATGTTGAACCAGCGATAACTTCTTTACTCCAATTGTCCGATAAAACACCCCATTCCGATAAACTTTCGTTCGAAGAATTGAATACTGGTGCGACGGATGCGCTTGTTCCTCGTCCACTTAATAGTGTACCTCTCTCAATTCGTATCCACATTGACGCTGAACATCCATTCAACCACACGGACCATGATAATTCCGGTCCGACCGGTAAACAAACAGCATGAACAGACCATGGACTGCATACACCAAATAGCGAATGTTTTTTTCGGAAATTATTCACAAGATTTTCTGTCTTTTCCGAATTTCTGTGATCTTCATTATTGATATTCGAATATATATTTGACTGTTCCACAGTGGGGAATGAGAGGATAAAATTTGGTTGTGGACGTGAAGCAAGGACCAATCGAGAAAGTGGTTGGAGCAATGACAAAAGTGGTGGCGATTCGACTTTGAACAGAGAAAGATACATCAATAATTCCGTTGACGAAATTGATTGTGTAGCTAACAATGTGAATACATCCAGTACCGCATGTTGCAATTCTACAAACAATAATATTGATGATTGATTTACAATCATGTGAATTGTGAATTAAAGATAAAGAATTATATTTTTTATACCTTTGTATTGAGAATCGTTGCTTATTAATATTGATTCAAATCCACTCAATAATCTGCTAATAGTCCCTGATCCAGCAAGAGCAGCGCAACTAAATGCACTCTCTCTACATGTAACCACGACCTTTCTCAATCCACCGCTAACAATAGCACATCGCTCGCCATCCAAACCCCTATTCAATGTCAATTACTGATATGTAAATAATTTATCAATAAGAGATGAAAAATAATTATGAAATTAATTATTCAAATATGAAATAAATCTGTAGCTTACTGTTCACTAAAGTGGATCAGTAGGTCAACTGCTAACGAACACAATGCGGGATGTGCATTTACGTGTCCGCGCGGTTCAATCACCGGTCCAAGTGAATTTGTCCGTTTTGGTGAACTTATACGTGAACTTCTCCCTTGAATTTCAATATCAGCCTCATATCCATCGTCAGCCGTTACATATTCTCCTGCACTGCTGTCTTCGCCACCGCCATAATCAGCCGACGATTCTGGTGCCATTGTCGGTAACTAAATAAAAATAAATAAACAAAAAATTATATTGGCAATAATGTTCGACATGAACATTCAATTATTGCAATAAAACAAAATTTACGCGTGGTCTTGTTGGCTGCAACACCGTTTGCTCTTGACTCGGTTTCAGCATCGCAACTCGAAGCAGAGCTTCCACCATAACTGCAATCGCGCGTCCCAATGTGATGCCAACATTCATTAGCGCTTTACTGAGATCCCCTATCACGTCACAATCACCTGCACCACAAATCATTCCAAGAATATGAATTAAATCGAATTCTGAATATTAGATGAACTAAAATAATTGTATATTGATAAAATAATTCAATTAATGACTCATTTATAAGTAACAAATACTAGAACGTTGTAAACTAAGTGTCGTAAATGAAGCTACTGAAAAATTATGGAAAGATTTCGATGAGATTGAAAGTGTTTTCTCTGCGTCAATGATGACCAATAGATGATCGCGGCATCTCATGTTAAGCCACAGCTGTGTTTCAAAGTTATCAATATAACATAGCACACCTCACCTATTTAAATCATCTTACAACGCCCACACACGTTGCATTGTCGTAAATGAAAAATGTATATTCACAATTTGAATTAATGATGCCAATATACTTACACAATGGTGATGTCAAACAGCAAGTGATTAATGCCTCCAGTAAACGTTGTGCCGATTTGCTTACGTCTAAAAATTTCACAAATTATTTTTCATCAGATATGTTAAAATGTGTCGGTTAAAAATAATAATATTATATATTTGTTTGGGTTTTTACCGGTGTTAATTTTATCAGTGACAATACATATTGCGAGTGTCCTCAGAATTTGAAATAATTTTTTCGCCAATGGACTTTTTGATAATTGAATTCGAAATTGAGGACTACAAAGTGCCACACCAGCCGCTACTCGCCACGCTGCGCTTGCATGGAAAAAGCTCACTAATTCCAATCCATCGTTTTCTTCCAATTTAGTATCAATTCTCGATTGAATATTTTTTATTGATTTATTATTTGTCAATTTTTCTTTCAATTGATTGAGTGTTTCTTTGATATGATCGAGTTTATCAATACCTGTATCTGTATTTTCAATTGACTCGTATGATACTTCTTCAAATTGGTCATTCTCAAGATTTTCCAGTGCGTAAAGTAAAGCAGTTGTTTCACGTTCGAGAATTCCAAAGAAAATATTTAACGCCACGCCATCACCAATTTTTATTTCTTCCTCGGTATTGTCGTCGGATATTTTTGAAATTTCCATTATCACAGACACTTCCAGTATATTACAAATACTTCGTGTAAACATGGGTCTTGGCAATAGTTCTAATGTTTCCTGTAGTCCATTCAATTCCATGAATTTATCGTACATGGAACTATTAATAATGAGACTGGAAATTATTGATAAACACGATTGTATAATAAATTCCGTTGTAACATTGTATTTTAACAGACTATAATTTTTTTTTGCTCTCATTAACGTGGGATAAAATACTTTGAAGAGCATTTCCCGTCTTACATGAAAATTTGTTGTGGGCGTAATTCGAAGTAAATGCGCCATTATAACATAACACAAAGTTGAATTATCTGTTGTCAATAAAGATTCGTAAATTTGTAAAAAATCCCATGAATAATTCGATGGCTTTAAACAAGTATTGCAAATGGTATTAATAGACGATATAGCGCCGAGTTCTTTAAACAAACAGCGTTCAAGTAACCCAACACATGGTCCATAAATTTGTTGATCAATGTAATTTTTTTGTCTCTTCATGAAATTAATAACATTAATCAACAATATTTTTGGCGAAAAACAGCAACATGTTCCAGCGGCTGTAATGACTTTGAGCAATCTTATTTGCAACTCAGTATCAAATATATGCGACTCCTTTAGCAATCCAATTAAAATCATAAAAAGCGATGATATACAACAGGCTTGTTTTGAAAGACTACCTACAATTGGTTCACAATAGGCAATACCAAGTATATCATTGTGATGGTAGATTTCAACAGCATCACCGTCATTTATGAGTTGGTGCTTTACCCTATAACTCTGGTCCATGTTACATAATTCTCGCCTAACGCGCTTCAGGGTGCTTATCAGCGCGCCTATTATGTCAATAACTTTTCTCGCGCGTGTCATCGACCTCGATGAGTCAGTACTCGGTAACTCGACAATTGTTAGTATAGTTCGTTCAATTAATTTTCCATCTTGACTTTCAGTAAAAAGTTGAAATAATTCCAAAAAATCACCGAGTTTTTTAGTCGCCGCGCGTTGATGAAATAAACAATAGAGAAATGTTATAATTCCATATGTCGTGGCAAAAATGAATTCTTGCAACAATGTACCTTCCTCTGGACCAAGTACAATCATTGGTTTGCTACATGCATCCTCAACAAGTCTCAAAGTCATTGGTAATAAACCATTATGTATAACAGCTGTAGTAGGCTCATCTGCTCTGAGTACACGCTCTAATGCAGTCAACATTAAACGCGCAGCGGCGGCTTTGAGTGTGGCACATTCCGTACCTGTAAAATTTGTTGCATCACTGCCAAATTGCAATGACCACAATGTGTCTAAGGCAAATTTCAATACTTGAACTACAGGCGTTTGTTCCGCTGGTGTATCATAATCTCTCATGCTTTGTAACAACTGGATAATTAATAAACTTGTCTCAAAATTACTTATTTTCATTTCCAACACAGCTTTAACACGTTCGTCTATAAAATTTTGTGGGCCTTCAGAGCGTTGCCGTGATCCAGTTGAATTAAAAATATTTGATGGCCATTCTCGCTCCTCATCGCTTCGTATCACACATGTAAAATACTCAAAATCCATTGGATTGAGACGAATTTTGAGCGTTAATGATCGCGCTTGGTCAATTCCGTCGGCGCGATCTCTACCAGACTCGCTGCTAATGTCATTTTGGTGGTCGCTCTTTTCATTTATTGATTTTTTTCGCATTGATCGTGGATGTCCAGAAGCACGAGTGCCCGCAATGCTGTGACGTCGCGATCGTTTGCGTAATAATTGCGCGTCGCTAACGACATTTGAGCGATTGTACTGGTGATATCGTTTTTTCGAATGTGAAATAATGTCAACTGTATCCACGATATCGTCATTACAATAAAATTTCACATAAGTATTATGTGAAACGAGTTCGGTGGCCTCTTGAAGGGCAACTGGATATAGTGCAACTAGCAGAGCAACAAGTTCTCGACCGCAGGACAAACCACGAACACCAAGTAAATGGAGTACTGTCAATGATCGCCAACCACGGCCCTGAATCAGATACTTTCGAAGTTCAATTAATTCACCGCCGTCATTTTTTGTCACGCAAAGATCATGAATATCCGAGAGTAATTCACAGGCCACCAATGTGGAAACTCCACCGCAACCAATTGAACTGCATGAGAATAATAAAATTCAGATGAAAAAAAAAATCATATATTGTCTCAGCACTACATGATGAAAAGTAAAAAAAAAAATATAGTGACACAGTTTATTAAAATGTTATTTGTATTCAAATGCTATATAATATATCAACAATTATTTATTTTTTTTATTCTTGCTTGTAAAAATTTTGTAGATAGGGCAGAATTAATCGAAAAAAGAAAAAAGAATAAATTGTTCACGCTGCATATTATTCTTGGTGTAAAGAATACTAACAATCTATAGAGATGCGTGGAAACTTACGTCGATTGTCTTATCGTTATGGCCACCCAACATTCATTATCTTTTAATGACTTGGATGCGCTACTTGGACTTGAACAATGCGTCTCTGATTCGTTATTAATATAATAACTAATTCCAACGTAAAAAATTTTTATATTTCTTTTTTTTTAATATTTGATCTCTGATGGTAGAGATAGGCCAGGATACGCGATGTGGTGATAAGTGAAAGAATCTAATTCAGCTATTTTCAATTCATATATCTTTAATATGACATTTCTTGGAGGCATATACATATTTTTGTAACCGTTGCAGTTATCAAATGCAAAACAAAAATGAAAACGAAAGAAAGATAATATCAATAAAAATTGCTGACTTACCAGAATGATAGAATGTCATTTATATCACGACCCTCGTGCACTTGCGCGAGCAATTCACCAAGAAATATATCCAGCCACGATGATTTCTAAAAATAATTCATTAATTATTTATGGATTATTGGATTTGTCAAAAATCATAGATGTATTCATATAATTGATTATCACACAAGTCTACACGATTAATCATTCATTAATGCACGTGTAGTGTCGTTATAATATTATTATATATAAATTAATCTACAATAAGGTCGCCAGGCGTCGAATTAAACAGAAAATAATAATGAAAAATTGATAAAATAAATAAATTACCTGATAACTTTGTGGCTCCGCATGGATAAAGTAATCCCACAATAATTGGAGTTTACTCGATGCCGTCAAAGTCATCGCCATAATCGAAATAATTTTTCTTTCGAGATATCATATATTTTCTTCTCAATGAGAGGAAAAAAATTTAAATTATATCATAAAATTGGACACACCAACGACATCATTCTCCTTTGTTGCAGTATGAATGCATACTTTGATCAACATATGCTTCACTCCCTTTTATATTTTAATAAAATAAAAAAATAGCAATTTAAGATTTGTTTTCGTTCCGTCTCAGTTGTCTGTGTAAGATAAAACCGCGTGATGCGTGTCACTAACAAGTTGTGTGCAGTGGCTGCTTTCGAGTATCTGTAAAATTCCCTCTGCTTCTTCTTTTCCTCTCAACTCAATAGTACATACCCCGGCCACTTCTTTTCACTTCTATTCAACAAATATCAATCCACGCTTGTCACAGTCTCATTATTTTATCCACATTACATAACTTCACCCCTCTGGCTTATGTATACTTCCTTTAATGTACGGAATCCCAAGTAATTTTAGTATGTACTTTTAGTGGCCAATGGAAATAAAGAAGCCCCAAAACATATCAACAGAGGTGTCATATTATTGCATCCATATATATTTCCAAGTTTATGAAATGAATATGAAGAAAGCCGAAAAATGCAACTCCTGCAAAATGAAATATATTATTATGACAATTCCGCTGAGATATATTTGCATAAATATTTATTAATTTTATTGTGCGAAAAATAATATATAGACCTCTAATGAAATCAGTCGCCTCGATAGATAATAATTTTATTCAGTCTCAGAAAAAAATGTCTTGAGATTGATATCGATAAGTAATAAATAAGTAAATTCGTAATAATAAGTAATAACAAGTAAATTGAGTAATAATTTTTTTTTTAATTTACCATTACATCAACGAATAAATCTCGATTATAAATCGAATAAAGAGATTGACAATCTTTCGAACTTCAGTAATTAATAAATAATTTTATTATATTACCTTTTAATGAATCACACAATTATTATATCTGACAAACTACATATTCATTTTTACATGAATGTCAGATTGGATTAACACTCGTACACATTCTGTACATTGTTGTATGCAACATCAGTCATATTTATAAATACTTTACAACAATAGGAGAAAATATCATCAATTGACCGATGTAATGATTCGTACAATCAACAGGGTAATGACCTGATATAAATATATACATATATATCTATATTTATTTATATATATATATGTATATATAATTATTTATTTAAAAATATACACGAGAGTACTATATGACACAATGTTAATTGCTATGTGACACTGTAAATTCAATCTTCCGACATGTTTTTATTCATATATGGTCAAGTACAAAATATTGCTTACCAGCATTTTTATCATTTTAATCTATTTTATCTGTTTGTATACATTCACAATAAACACTCAATATCCACATGATTCTCTTTCATTATATTAATTGTACTATTTATACATATCTATTCCTATAATTGATATCATAACCTCAAGCGCAGTTGCCGCCATCTGTTCAAGTTCCTCGCAACAAATTCAACTTGTTTTGTTCCAATCAATGGCTGAAAAATTAATTTTTCGTATGGAGAATAAATTATTTATATTTCACTCAGATATCCAAAATTTTATATGGAGTGCATCTGTATTATACAACATCAGATATCATATATAAAGTAAAGTACAAATTTTCAGTATTATATATTCAATATACGAGATGATAATGATTGAAACACATGATACGTAATTGTTAGAATGAAAATAGTATGTAATTTATATTTAATTACCTAGCATTGGTTTAACGTAATATTCCTCAACAATGACGATCCGCTACTATTTATAAAACAAAACTGTTCTGCAAAAAACAATCATAAACTGATGATATGAAACAAACGTATCGTAACCTTATGAATTTATTGCAATCTTCATTTCTTTTACCTTAGACCAAATCGGTTTCCCCACAATTAAAACTCGTATTTAAAATAATTTTTATATAAAATTATGCAGTATTTTAAACTTGTATAGCTTATCCTCAGTATACACTGATATAGAGTTGTTGTTCGAGATGTTCCGCACTTTCAATTTCTAATTACCGACATCTAATGGACTAATCACTCGAGGAATATGCACATTAGGGAATAATTAATAAATAGAATCAACCATAGTTCCACAATAATATCAACCGTAGAAACTTCGAACTTTCCATGTAAAAAACAAATCAATGCTTTCTTTACAAAACATAATTTATACGTTATACATTAAATAAATAATCCAAGTCGAAGAATCATTCACGTTGGACTTTTCTTAAGGTGGTCTTGATTTGAATGACGTTGTTCCTGAAGTAAATAAATTACAATACTTTCAATTTTGGCCTGTACGAGTTTTTGAAAGTAAAAAAAATGTTCAGTCTGTAAAATAAATGTCATTTGACCTTCAAGCATTTCATGTATTTGTCTAATTCATCTTCTGATCCATCTTCTTCTGTTGCCTTTGGCTCATCAACCCATCCTGGCGTTTCCGCATCAAAATATTTTTCTTCCTCATCTTGTGTTCTAAGTTCAACATTATCATATGCCTCGTTGTCATCTACAGAACTTGAAAAAATAAAAAATAAAAAACAATATTAAAATTATTCTCATCAATATTTTAATCATAAATCCATAAATTAAAATGAATAAATAAAATACCTATAATCAAAATCGACGTCTTTACCATCGAGAAAACTCTGATACATTTGTGTAATAAATTCTTGTTTCAGTATATTTTTTTCCTCAACCGTTATATTATCCACTGGTATATTTATTTGCTTTTCTTTTTCTTCTACTTCATACGAAGTATTTGTATTTGAAATTTCTCCCCACGACAAGATATTTCCATCCATTTCCCTCGAATTTTTATTGATTTCAATTTCACTACCTGAATCCGAATCATTTTCCTCGAAAACTTGATCCTCTGCATCTTCCTGATCCTTTTTCAATTTTTTCACCTGATCTCTCTCAATACTCTCCAATAATAAATTAACAAATGTAATATGAGTAGTATCAACATTATCCCGAGCTTTCTTTTGTCCTTCTGTAAGATATTTTCCAATAAGATTATCATACAGTAATGGATTTCGTTTCATCATTGAAGTCTCACTAAAATACTCTCCCTTATCAATCAACACTTTTAGTGCCTCATATCTTCTATTCTTCTTGTCCAATTCTCTCGTCTTACTGTCAAAATATCGCTTCAATTTATTTATATAATGTATCACCTCATAATCATCACTACTAGTAGTTATGAAGTATTCCAGTAATTCAATACTGAGATATTTTCCAAATCGTGAAAGAAATTGTGAGTGACTTTTATCCAATACATTAGTAACAATATTTTTTTTTTCTTCAATTGTCAACTCGGGTTCATCAATTTGTTGACTTTTAAATACAGCTGATGAGTGTACAACACATGTAATAATTTCTTCTTCAACTGACTGTTTAGTATTCATAACTGTACACAATTTATTACTGCCACCGTCATGCAACGATGTTGGTGTCACAGCAATTGCTTCTTCTGACGATTCAACCATTATTTAAAATTTCTACAATAATCAATTGTTCCAAAAGAATTCACCAATAGCTATCTGAAAAATATTATAACTAACATTATCCAATATACTGTCAAAAAGAATATACGTAGTGATGGAATAATAAAATTGTAGGTTATGACGTGATATCCAGTGAAAGCTTTAAAAGCGAGAGATGTGTTTTTCAATATTATATAATTGAATCAAATATTTTTTACCTAATTGAAATTCGTTGGATTTAATAATTTCGTTTATTGATTGAAATATTCACCCAAGGATTGGTATATCTATTTTAATCAATTTCAATCAGAGGAAACGAGAGATTGTATGTAGACGTCCGGTAATTCTTCTAATCAATATACACAGTGACATTACTAACTCATCAAGTCATCAAACATAACCATTATTTTTGATGATATGAACGATATTTAACATATACACGTCAAAAAATACACAACAATATTTGACGAGTAACATAGATAGTAAATATAAAAATGCAGAGAATGTGTCATTGTTCAAAGTGACACTCGTGGCATTTAATAAAAGTATTATTTGGTTTCATGGTGAGTGTGACAACCGATGAAACTGCATATGGTAATTATGAAAAAGAATGGGTTATTCACTTGTATTATTATTTTAGAATAGAAAGTTATATGTCAAAGGAGAATAATCTGCTACGTATTCATCTATATTTTCTACATATACAAATGATATATGGATATTTATTATGTTGTTATTCACAGATGCACAAACGAAAAATCAAGTGATACCTATATATATATATATATATATATATATATATACATCTTAATGAATTATCGCAGAAAAAGTCATGGACCAATTGAATGATCTTAATCAAAGATGGGCTTGGAACTGGACAAATCTCTGTGGACTTCATGGGAGTTTAACACCGTTAAATCCAGATACGAATGACCTTGGCCTATGCTTTCAACAACTATGTCTCCAGGTACTCGAATATTTTTCTTTATTATATATATATATATATATATATTCTTGAATTGCAGATGTCTTTAAATTTTTTATTCATCATAATATAATCAATTGTAGATCCCAACATTGGCTCTCTTAGCAATAACCTCTGCCTATTATTGTGGAAAAAAAGTTTCAAGCGGTCACTACGATCGATTTTCACACTATGCAATCACTTTAAGACTGATAATAACAACATGTTTAATTATTCTTCCAATAGTGAAAGCATATATAATACTGACAAATACCACAATTTCACCCATGCATTCAGTCCCACTAAAGACTGCAGCGGCACTTACAACAAATATATCTATTTTTCCAAGGTACGATCTTAATTTATATCATTCACTTTACTTAAACAAATGAAAAGGAAATTTATTTGAAATATATTATAAATAATATGTTGAAATAACTGAAAAATTCAGTGATCAGGCAACGTCTGCTAAACCAATTGATTATCTTGTCGCGGGAACTGAAGGATTGGCATGGATGATACATTTTTGCTTCATATTGAGCTTGAAAACAGGAACGCGATTGAGTTTACGAGGACCTGTTATTGTTAGAGCATTGATATTCATGCTCATTGGTTTTTCGTCACTTCTTTTACGGACACACGTTAAACATGACGCTCACGATGATGTATTACCAAATTTATCATTAGGCTTTAGCATATCAGTTGTGACACTTATGGCATTGTATGCATTAACATTGCTACCAAATCATAATAATCAACAGTATCCAACACGATATCCCGAGGTAAATCTTGTTTTTTTTTTCTCTTCATTTTTTTAGTCAATCATTATCCTACTCTATTAATACGTTCATAATGAATTGGCGATTTAATATTTTTATTATCATTGATCTATTGAGCAGTATCAGATTAATTGCGTTAATAATGATATCAAGGGTCTTCTAAAAATATAATTGCAGATAAACGAGCACACCGCACTGCTGAATTCACCCAATTCATCATACATTCATTTTCCGGAGGAACAAAATTCGAATTATCTCGGTACTGCTATGGAGAATTCAACATTTTTGTCGAAATTATTATTTCATTGGGTAACCCCGTTGATGGAAAAAGGTGTACGAAGTTCATTAAAGCATCCCGATGATTTGTACGACTTTCCTGAGCACATGACAATATCATCAATTGTTTATAAAATTGATAGACACATTCGGAAAACGGTATATAATTGTTAATAATGATTGTCCGTTATCTAAACGAAAAATTTTTATATTATTCCATTTTGCAGCCTAGAATTAGGAGAGTTCCAATAGAACTTGAACAAAATGCACGAGAAGAGGGTCAATCATCGAGCAATAATATATCGCTAGTTCAACTTTTACACCAATGTTTTGGATGGGAATTTTATGCTGTTGGTATTCTTAAATTTATCGCTGATTGTTCTGGTTTTGTTGGGCCTATGCTTTTAAATAAGCTGGTTGGATTTATCGAAGATGAAGATCAACCACTGTCATATGGATATTTATATGCATCGTTGATGTTTATTGCCGCGATGATCGGTAATAATATTAATTTCACCTCATCCCTCATCCAGTATTTAATTACAACCACAGTTCAAATATTAACAAATATTTTATTGTTACTATAGGGGCATTTGCCACAGCACACTTTACCTTTTGGATGAGCATTGTTGGATTGAAAATCCGTGGCACGTTAATTACAGTAGTTTATCAAAAAATATTGCATTCATCGAATATGAAATTAAATAAAGAATTCACTCTTGGTGAAATTGTGAATTTCATGAGCACTGATAGTGACCGAATTGTCAATAGCTGTCCAAGTTTTCATACATTTTGGAGTATACCTCTTCAATTAATTGTTACACTGTATCTTTTATACGGGCAAATAGGCCTTTCATTTTTAGCTGGTGTTGCATTTGCCATAATATTAATACCAATTAATAAATTTATTGCAAATAAAATTGGTGCACTGAGCGCAAAAATGATGGAATATAAAGATCAAAGAGTACGATTAATAGGTGAAACTTTTAGAGGACTGACAGCAATTAAATTTAATGTTTGGGAAGAACACTTTTTGTGCAGTATACTGCGTGAGTATTTCTTCTTTATTTTTTACTTATTAATATATTAAAATAGAGAATTATTATTGATTTATTTTATTTCAGATTTACGTAACAAGGAAATTAAGTATTTAAAGGGACGAAAGTATTTGGACGCATTATGCGTATATTTTTGGGCAACGACACCGGTTTTAATTTCTATTTCGACATTCGCAACGTATGTTTTGCTCGGCAACACACTCGATGCTAAAACAGTATTTACAAGTATGGCACTATTGAATATGTTAATCGCGCCATTAAATGCATTTCCATGGGTACTAAATGGTTTAACGGAAGCGTGGGTGTCAGTCAAAAGAATTCAACGCCTATTGGATTTAACAGATTTAGATATTTCAACATATTATTCAGATCCGCCAGATGGAATCGATATATTATTGAAAGACGCATCGTTTACAGTGAGCGGATCATTACAAAATTATGAACCAAGTTCAATTAATTACGATGACAATCCATCAATACCTTCAACATCAACGTCAACTCAATCAGTAACATTTGGAACAGCTAAAACGTTTATATTGAAAAATCTAAGTGTTGAAGTGAAAAAAGGCCAATTGATTGGTGTTATGGGAAGAATAGGTAGTGGTAAATCACTTTTATTAAATGGATTATTGGCAGAGATAACAAGAGTGGGCGGAATTGTTGCGATCGGTGATTTGGATAAAGGATTCGCATATGTTAAACAACATCCATGGCTCCAACGTGGTACAATACGCGACAATATTTTATTTGGCAAGGCGTACGATCGTAATAAATATAAAAGTGTTCTAAATGCATGTGCACTTACGGATGATTTGATAAATTTACCAAAAAAAGATTTAACAGGTGTGGGTGAAGCCGGTAATACATTAAGTGGCGGACAAAAAACAAGAATATCTTTGGCGCGTGCTGTGTACGCCGATAAAAATATATATCTTCTAGATGATATTTTAGCCACACTTGATACAAAAGTCGCGCGACATATTTTTCAAAATGTCATATTGGGTTTGTTGAAGAATAAAACGCGAATAATGTGCGCACATCAAACGCAATATTTAATACACACGGATATTGTTTTGGAAATGTCAAAGGGAAAAATAATTAATCAAGGATTGCCAAATGAAGTGTTGTCAGATTTAGACGATTATTTATTGTCATCGGAATCAATAGATACAGAATTGGACTTTATGTCAACACCAACATTATCCAATGAGCCAAATGAAACTGATTGTCAAGATACAGATTCAATATTGGGCGAAGAATCTTCGGAAGAAGGAACAGTACGTTACAGTGTTTATGGCACATATTTAAATTCTGTTGGAAAATCATTGATTGCAATGATATTTCTCTCAATGATTTTAATGCAAAGTTCGAAAAATATTACCGATTTATGGCTATCATTTTGGGTAACACACGTCAATACAACATTAATTAATTCAACAATATTGCTACGAAAAACAAACATACGTGAAATTGATGCTGATAATACTACGGATATTTCTCAATATTATTTGATTATTTATGGTACATTAGCAATTGTTAATTCTATCTTTACATTGATCAGAGCATTTATGTTTGCCTATGGTGGTATTCATGCTGCAATTAATATCCACAAACAATTATTAAAAAATGTCATGAAGGTGAATTATAATTGTTAATATTTATCTTCACTTATACACATAGATAATGAATAATTAATTAATTCAATAATTATTGTAGGCTCGCACATCATTTTTTGATTCACAATCATTAGGAAGGATATTGAATCGATTTTCATCAGATACATACACAGTGGACGATTCACTTCCATTTATCATGAATATTTTGCTGGCTCAATTATTTGCATTAATCGGTACGATCATTATCACTACGTATGGCCTGCCATGGATATTATTAGTATTAGCGCCACTGGTACCAATTTACCATTGGGTACAACACCATTACAGGTATATTTGTGTATTTAATTAACATAAAAACAATTGTTTCTTCAAGGTATTCATCAACTAAATTTATTATGATTGTTCATTCGTCTTCAGATTAACATCCCGAGAGTTAAAACGATTATCAAGTACATCATTGTCACCACTTTATACTCATTTCAATGAAACATTGCAAGGCTTAAACAGTATTAGAGCATTTCGTGTTGTGCCACGATTCAAACATGAAAATGAATTATTCCTGGAAGCAAATCAAAAAGCTAATTTTGCATCAGTAGCAGCCGCGCAATGGCTTGCACTGCGATTACAATTCATTGCAGTAGCTCTGTTGGCAGGTGTGGCTGTTATGGCAGTATTGCAACGTCAATTTGACGTAGCGGATTCGGGGCTAATTGGTTTGGCGATTACTTATGCGTTGTCAGTAACGGGATTGCTATCAGGTGTTGTCAATGTTTACACGGAAACAGAGAGGGAAATGATATCAGTTGAACGTATTAAACAATATTTGGACAATATTCCTGTTGAAAGTTCGATTGGTGATAATCCGCCATACGCATGGCCGAGCCAAGGTGTTGTAGAATTTAAAAATGTTGTGTTAAAGTACAGAGAACATTTAACACCATCGTTAAATGGCGTTTCATTCATAACAAGACCAGCAGAAAAAATTGGTATTGTTGGCCGAACTGGCGCTGGAAAAAGCTCAATATTCAATTCACTATTCCGATTAGTAGAAATTGACGGTGGACAAATATTAATTGACAATGTTGTCGTGAAGAGTTTACAATTGAAAGCTTTGAGGTTAGATATGGATTATTATTCATTTCTATCATTCCACAAATTGTAATAAAACTGGAAATTTTATTATTTCAGATCGCGCTTGTCTATAATACCGCAAAATCCATTTTTATTTTCGGGCACGATTCGTGAAAATATTGATCCTTTAGATCAATATCCAGATATACAAATTTACAAGGCACTTGATAAGTGTAAATTGAGTCCTTTAGTGCAAAGACTTGGTGGATTGGGTGCATCGTTAGCAGAGAATGGTAATAATCTTAGCGCGGGTCAAAAACAATTATTCTGCTTGGTTAGAGCAATTTTACATAATGCTAGAGTGAGTAATCTATCGCCCATTTGATATACAATACATTCTTTCACAATCAATGCATTCAAATGATTCTCCGATAATTGCATCTGTATATTTGTTCAATTAATTGTATAGATCCTTTGTATTGACGAAGCAACTGCAAATGTGGATCCAGATACCGATAAAGCTATACAATCGACAATAAAATCTTCCTTTAGAAGTGCCACAGTAATCACGATTGCTCATAGAATTCGCACGATCATGCATTGTGATAGGTAAAAGAAAAAAAAAAACATTAATACAATAAATTTGGGAATGTAAGAAAATAATTTTCGTATTTTAACTTTGTTTCAGGGTATTAGTGGTAGAGGACGGTCAGGTTCAAGAGTTTGAAGAACCAAATATACTTATAGATAATGTACATTCATATTTTTATAAGCTTGCGAGCCATGAATTTTCCGATAATGAATAGATTGAAATAATTAGATTAACACACATACAAAATGTAAATATATACACATGTGTATGTATATTATTTTAAACGTGATTGACATCATATGTATAATGTGATAATATTGATGATATATTTGAAAACAAAATGCATATATATATATATATAAATATATTCCTTTTTACGTTGTTTTCATAAATATTTATTATTTTTAATTTCTTTAACAATATTGGCATCTGAATACGTATTTCTATATATGTTTAATATCATAAATACATCGGGAGATATGGCAAATATACACAGGCCATAATTGAATGAGGAATCGCCTTCAATATAATAAAATACAAAAGTGTATTTCTTTTATTTATTTAGGTTTTCTTAGAGTTCGAATAATCCCGACGACTTGAAATCGAATGAAATACAAATAGAAGTTATTGCTGTATTAGGAAATGACAGGCCACTGCAACACCGAGGAAAATGAAAGGAAATCCAATAAAATATATGTACACCGTCGGTCCTTTGAATATAATATGAGTCGACCGTACTTAGATAGGAAAGGAACAAAAGCTATGTCTTCAGGTATAACTCCCCAATGAATACCTGAATAAATTTGTAATAAACTTAAATAGTATGCAGTAAAATTGCGTTCCCAACAGGACAGAATCGTTCAAATTTATTTGCCATTTATAGTAGTTCATAAAAAATAATATGGCAGTTTTTTTTTTTTGGAAATAATGATTATAATACAATTTTTCACAGATCTTTAACTTCATACAGTGAAATTGGAAGACACAATATTTCATACATAATTTAAATGTACTTATGCGAGACTATCTTCGCTGTAGTATTGATAAAGTTTTGGATAATCTTTAATACACATACTGAGATTTACATTGTGTGTTGATAATGTTGATGCTGCATTCGAATATGATCTCGTCAAATTCTGTTCGATAATACATGAACCATACTTTTGTGTCCTTAGTCGTATTGCACGATTCCGCCTCATTGGAACATTACGTTTTGTCTTTTGAATCTACAAACAAGCAAATTATACCAGAAGTTAAACATTTATTAGAGATACTATGTATATATTTATACTATTCAAATTAAAAAAATGAATTTACTTTAACTTTAGGAACTGGAAATGTTGCGCCGGTAACAAGTCCCAAAATACTCGCAGCCAGGCCACTCAATTGAAGTGCTGTCAATGGTGACATACCTCTGCGAACTAAACCTAACGCTAAGAATGCGACTTGTGCCAGTATTGGCGCAGCACCAGTCGCACCTACAGCAGCACTCCCTAATTGTCCACCACCAACACTTGGACCATATGCAAAACATAAATTATGTCGATCAACTAAATGCTTGATCAACATATAGAGCACTCCAAATGGTGTGATCAAGGGACAAGCGAGACTGTAAACAGTTGTCATAGTGAATACAAGAAGTAGCCAAGCGTAATGGGCACCGAGTGGAAATTCCCATAGCACTGCTTTTCTCACGTATACACGTTCTGCTCGACTTCTTGCGATACACAGTCTGATTGTGTACAAAGCCAACTCAGGAAATCGTACGAGTTCGAGCGCACTACCAAGCAATGCTGCAGTAATTACATAATTCACAAAAATTGCACCCTAAAATCACAATAATAAATTAAACCTTTGTATTCAGGCTTTTATTTCTGATATGAAAAGAAAAGCATTATATATATACCTGATCAGCTAAAAAAATACATTCCCATCGGCTTGTATTATTCCCAAAAGTTCTCCAATCTAAAACAGCTTGTGCACTAGTCAGGCCCAAACTTGGCAATATCAATACCATTAATAAAAGTAAAAGCAGTGTTTTTCTCATCACTGCGCGATTTAAACCACTGCGAGTCCAATGCCGTACAAGTGATTCACTACGTGCCACCAATGCCGGCATAAGAGCCGCTACAACAACAAGCAACGTTGTTAGTAGAAAAGTCCCAATCATCGGACTAAAATCCATTAATTTTGGTATATCTGGCAGCCTGTACACATTCAATTCCGTCACTATGACCTGGAAATATATTTAAATAACCACTAAATCACTTTCACATAAATACTATTATGAAAATAATGATAGTGTTATTATTTTTTTTAACTGACTGCTGGAGTTGTGAGGAAAAAAAGAGTAATGAAGAGGGTGAGATTGACGGAAATGGCACTGAAATACCAAAATCGTCTGGGTATACTGAGATTCTCCCAAAATATATCGGATGGTGGGGGTGCATAATCCACAATCCATTTTTCTATTGATGTGGAGCGCAATTGGCGACGCATTGTTCTTGCTGCATCAGGAGTATCCAAAGTTACGAAAGCAATGCCCAGTGGTCGATTGAGAGCAACTTGCTTCTCCTCTTCCGCCAATGCCTTCAATCGTTTCTCTTCTCTCGTATAAAATTCTAAAGCATCTATCTGAAGAATTTATAAATTTATTATTGTACCACTATCAACTCACTCTATCAACATAATATTATTACTATTTATTATATTACAGTATTGGAGCAACATCCAATTATTTGACCACAAAAATATGGATAAATTTTCAGAGGTTCGTTATTTTGATTGTAATTCTCGCAATATAAGCGTGCTTGCTCAGCACAATCTCGTTGTGCTTTCAATGCTGATAATCGTTTTATATCGTGCGCTAATATAATTTCTTGTACTGATAACGTGGGAAATGCGTCTTTGAAATATGTTGTAAGAATTTCTACATTGCATTGATTTTTCGGTATTTCACTAATTAATAATGTTCGAGTGATCAATTTCTCGGATAATCGTGCATCACGAATCTGCAAATAATTAAAATACATCTAACAATTGGATTCTACTGAACAGAGAGAGATATACGAGAGAAATATGCGACAAACCATGAAAATAGATAAAAGTACAAATTGACACCTGTTTGAGAAATGGTCGCATGACATAACAGCCAATTGGAAAATATAAAAGAATAATGATTGTATAGACCCACATCCAGGAGGACATTGGATCCAAATTGGACATTGTAGTTAAACTAAAAGAGTCATTGTCGCCACGCATATTACCGCTATAATTTATTGGCAACGCAACACACAGTGAAACGACAGTCATCATACTCGTGAGTATTATCAGATGACGTTGAAATGATATATAGAGTAGACCATCTGGACCTGCACGCCGTAATAATTCTTTGTCCCTGGAATATAAACATATATTCATTTACATATGTAAACACGGTTAATATTGAGTAGTATTCAATTTGAATGTGCTTTGGAACATATGAAATTGTGGACTAACGTCATTTTAAAAGCGGTAATAATCCATGAGAGAAATCCTCGGTCTATCTGTGATAATTGGGTATTGACAGAAGATTCAAGGGTGGTACTACCAGGTAGTGAATTTTCATTGTCACCGTAAAATAATTCCATCCATCTATTGTTGGTTTTGGGTAATAATGCCAGTCGACCATAGTTCCACGCTTTTTTTCGCAATATACCAAACAAAACAACGAGACTCTGCAAAACAAAATAATTTTATTGACAACTTTGAAGAGTATAATACATAATACGAACGAATATATAAGAATAAATATGAATATGTATATGAACAAATAACGAACTTACCAAAAATCCAATTAAATTTAACACGAAATTTGCTGGAATACCAGCGTATACTCTATAAAGATCCGGAACATTTGTTTTATTGACAATAATTCTCAGACTAGGGAGGCAAATTTCAGGTAATGGGTTTTGATAGTCATTATTACTGAAAAATGAAAGTCAATTCATTATTGACACAAATAGATCAATATGGATATATATATATATGGGTGTGTGTGATAAAATTCGTTCAATTATAGAGATATGTGGCAAAACTTACTTCATAAAATAATCGCCAGTAATATCCATGATTTATATGATTGATTGGATCATTATAAATATTTTCCAATAAAATCAAATATCAATTTTTAATTTATATATTGTATAAATTGTTTGTGCACACAAGACAATCTGATGATAGCTCACAATTTTCTAAATGAAAAAAATTTGACGTACCAACAAAATGTTTGGATACATCCACACAGTGCACGTGGTAAACATTAATTTATCAGAACGTAACTATCCATGATTTTTAATCCATATAACTCTATCAATACAGAATAATATTTATTGTCATTACTGGTTGTATTATTTCACAATTTTTAGATAAATGAGCTGATAAAATACACTAAAAATCAACGCGATTAATTACATTAAGAAATAGATAAAATGAAATTACGTCTGAAACGTTCGATGGATAGAATCGCAATGAGCAGCAATGAGTATAATTTCCAATGATTAGCAAAAGTAAATGTAGAAAATAGTGGGGGGGGGGGGGGGAGCTTGAGAAAAAAGTGGGTAAAAAA
>CAJUYH010000070.1:0-35586 GCA_910591685.1 Galerucella tenella
AAAAAAAAAAAAAAAGAAAAAAAAATCTTTTCCCCTTCAGCCGCCTGCAAAAACCACAGACGGTTGAAACTTAAACCTCAATCATCGCTTCTCTATACACCATGAAAAGTGGTTTCACATTTTTTGAAAAACCATATATACATATAATACCATGTGAAAGCGACACACATAATATGCGCGATAGAGATTGAGAGAGGGAGAGAGTGAGAGAGTGAGAGAGAAAAAAATGTTAGGGGACTTGAAAATAAAGAAAAAAAAAGAGTGAGATAAAGAGAGCAAGAGCGAGTGAGGATACGACAGGGTCTATTGAGAAAATCCACTTCCCAAGTCTCGTGTTACCCGTGAGTATTTTGACAAGATCTTATTGTCGCGCGACGAACGAGCTCTATTGACCCTATTATCCTTCTATTAGTATTATACTTGAGTTGGATTTTGCGGTTTACTACACGCTTGAAGCCCTCGCATCACATATCCGCTTTTACTTCTGCAACCTCACTCTATATATTCCCTTGCTCTCCTTCACTTCTTTCCGCCTTTTTTCATCGCTTCGATATTTTTCGTGGAAATAACCGCGCGCACGCAACCCCCTACATTGGACCTTCATCATACCACCATCCTCCATACAATACACTGCAGCTTTTCACGCTCAATAACGATCAAATAAGTATTATAATGTCATTTCACAATATAATATCTTAACTCCATCGTAAAAGGGATAGAATTATTTTCACACACTTTCGATCACCATCAAAGAGTTTATAAATCATTGTAATAGCCCAAACATTACTATACAGCAATATCAGATTGTCTAAATGACATCATTCGATGATTGGACTGTGACCAGATGTATTGAAAAAAAAAAAAATAATGATAATAAAATATAAAAATACAACGATAACAGTACGACATTTCTACCATTTATTTTACGATGAATTATACATAGTGTACACATCGTTTAATTATTTTTTGATTGTCATTTCGCTTTGAATAATGAAACGGGGTCTCTAGCGCTAAATGCTCACACACCTTTTGTTAATTTATAATTTAATTTGCTATATACTGACATTTGTGTAAAAAAAAAAACATTGTTACAGGCATAAATATCGAATAAGCTGCTATTTAGTACCCCTGTGATACAGTGCACTCATAGCGAGTGTGTGAAAAGTTTATAAGTGTGAAAATATGTTCATGCAAGCGTTAAACAAAGCGGGCGTATAGCGGGCCAGTGTATATAGACCTTATACGATATGTGTATGTAGTAATAGTGGTAATGGTAAAGCAACGCGAGATGGCGCTGACGCAAAAGTGAAGAAGTGAGTGAGTGAGTGAATAAAAACACGAACGAACGGGGTATACAACATAGATGATGTTAAAGGGATTGCGCGTGCGTACATATGCAAGGTAATACCCTGACGCGACAATGAAATAACGTTTCTATGTATTGGCGGTGTGAATTCATGTATACTCATAGAGTACTCTTGAAACTTGGGCGAGAGAGAAACAGAGAGAGGCACTGCGACAGAGAGGCAGAGTGAGACGGGGACAATCGAGGTGTTGGACTGGAAATCCATAGCAATTTTAGTGCCTTATAACACGCCTGTCGCTTTGAATTCATATGTACAAAAGCGTATCATGATGAGAAGAAATAGTTTTCGTTATAAAAACCCAAACCCGAAAATTTATATTATACTTATCCGTTATGTCTGTACATTTCACCAATAAATAGATATTCAAAAAATAATTTACAATACTATATTGTATTGTTTTGGTATAGATGCAAATATGTAAGGTATTAAAATTAGTATAGGAAAAAAAAAAAATGAAAATATAGAATAATAAAATAAATGCGAGTGCAATAGATGAAAAATTATTTCAATATTTAAAAATTGTCGTGGGAAAATAATTATAGATGGAGTAATATTTTCTCAATTTCCAAAATATATATATATATATATTATTTTTTGGCATGTATATAGCATATAATATCGGTCCACATACACACACACATATATATGGATGTATATATGCTTTCGCGGGCGTGATAATGGACATAGTTTGCTGGTAATGTCCGAGACTAATTCCCGTGTTATTTCATTAACGTCCCGCAGGTCCCGAGGGGTTAAGGCACCCACATTGCCTGCCGCACACCAGACAGGCTACCCGACTACCCTTATCCTACACCCCCACCCTATCATCCCGTTCTCATCCTTCTACACTTTGTCCACCCACCATCCCTGTGGGGGTTGCATTAGGCGCATGTCAAAGGGGTTGTGAGAATTTACGAGGTGAGGATCTTGGTTGAAAAGGCCGATTGATAGTTTTGTATGCAACTGGAAGTAATATGCCGTCATGTGTATGTCGAAAATTTTCAACCCTCTTTACACACGCGTAAATATATATACGGCATTGCCACCAGCTCATTTTCCATACTCATGTCGAGTGAATCGATATTCACGTATGATAATTTACTTTTTAATAACTGGATATATTTAATAAGTTCAATTTTTATACGCAAGTTTTGGAAAAAAAAAAAAAAAAAAAAAAAATTAATAAATGTGGGTTGCCGTGTATTAACGATCTGTTTTTTTTCTTTCAAAATGTTTTCTGCAAACCAAAATTGTTGAAGATATATATATATATATATATATATATAATTGTGGGTCGAAGGGTGAGTCGCACATGGAATTGATTTGTCGAAGCGGATTATACGATTAGACATTGGAAAAAGAGATGGAAAAAAAAAATAAGTATCGAGGGAGACGAGGGTCATATGATTGACACCACGGCGCCGACAATGATGAGAGTGTAATAAGGAAAAATCATTTCTGACCGAAGAAAATTGGTGGCGATCAGGCGTGGGTGCGTTTGGGAAATAGGAAAAAAAAAAAGGGGGCGACAATGGCGACAGCGATGATCATCTCGATTGCTCGTAAACAACTTGATATTGGGTGGGTTCATCATGTGACTATATAAAGAGGGGTGATTATTTTTATTATTATTACGATATAAATAATATTATATGGGTCATATATACAAATATGTAGGTATATATCGTAGCGAATAACAATTATCGGAATATTTTTGTTCATTTACTAATTAATTTCTTGTGTTTTCTTGTTGTTTTTTTTTTTTTTTGATACGGTCATTGTGAAAGTTGAGAATGGAATAAAATATATCGTTGAGTGAACGAAGGATCGTATATAGAACAGACGAGGTGTTATCCAATTATTCCAAGTTGTTAAGGCACGTCAAGTCGCTTAAGGGAGTAAATTAAGACATTCCATGCAGACAAATCTCCCAAGAATCTCAATTAACTTGCGTTGCGCGCCAGCACCACTTTAATTAACTGTTTAATTTCATTCAATTTCCAACGATGAAATTTCCGTCCGTGTTGTATATGTGTATGACCTTTATTTTTTTGTTTTTTATTTTTCTTGAAATTCCTTCAATTTTATTTCATATAAATAAATAATAAAATTTTTATTTTCAAGCATCCATGAGAACTCATTTCACAATGAATAATAATATGTTTTTTGTATATTTACCTTAGAACTTATCAATCATTCATGTTACAACGTCAACAATTTTTTTTTTCTTTCACTTTTTCTGTATGGAAAAAGAAGAAAATAAAAAATAAAAGAAGAAAGAAATGAAAAAAATTATTGGAAAACTCTTTATAGTCAAGATGTTTGAGACTCTCATGGATTTAATGAGAGGATGCCAATTTGAATTGCATGGCACTTTCACCCACGCAAAGCACGAGGCACTCGTTTGTATATATTCACAAACGTGAAAGAACTGCGTAACGAAGAGTGAGATAGATTGATAGATAGATAGATAGACTAAGAGAGAGAGAGAGAGAAACTGAGATTGAAAGAGCTAAAGAAAAAACATACGATCGAAGCTTGTACTTTATTTCTTTGTTCGTGTTTCATATCTCCATCGCGCGTGTTTTACCCATTGCGAGAAATAAAGCCGAGTGGGATCCATGATCCGCAGATTTTTCTTTTCTTTTCTTTCTTCTTTTTTTTTCGAGTTTTCCCACTCGACTTGTCGCGCCTCTTTGTCATACAATTCGTTAAACGCAGTTAGCGGAAGTTGCTTTGAAGTACTAATCAGAATTGAGCCTATATATATATGCTGAGCATATCTATTTAATTTCTTGTATGAAAATTATTATGAAGAAATATGATATCTATCTGGCGATTGTGTTTGTAAAATCAATTGTATCTTCATAAACGAAAATACAAACCTATACATAAATGTACATATATAAATATGTGTATTTGCGACCTCTACGAAATGTGTGCATAGGGTGCAGTGTGCATCATGTGTGTTAAAAGTAAGATAAAGGAAAAAAAAAAGTAGAATACACGACGAGGTGACGGAGAAATAGAGATGAAGAATGAATGAGAGAATAAAAAAAAAGTGGAATAAAAAAAAAATTGCCAAGACTGTCAGCACGAAAATGAAAACTTGGAAATCAACGAAAAGGGTGGCGGGGCTGCTGTGTCGCGATGGTGAGCGGCAAGAAGACGAAGAGACGTTGAGAGGGAGCACGGAGGGGGGGTTAGAGCAAGTGGTGCATGCAAGGGGGCGGGTGGTTGGTTAGGAGTGCGATATGGTGTGCGACGTTGAGAGGACAGGGGGGAACACAGTCACCCGCACTTCGACAACGTTCTTCGGGGCGTTGATAGGCAATCTGGTTGATTGCCAACTTCAAACGGACCGAGAGATGTGCGATCCACTACACGCAACTAAAAACTATGGCGAAAAAGTGCAAGAATGATAATCACAAATATAGAAGACAATTTTGTTTATATTTAGGTGACTCAATGACATTAAATAAATAGAGAAAAAAAGTATTGACATATTGAATTAATAATATATATTATAACAACACAATTATTTAAATGAAAATATTTTGCATAGCGGTGTGTTGTAAGTAGATGAAGAGATGTTGAACGCTGATTCGATATTCTAAATAATTTAATTGATAAAAATAGATTGTTTAAATGCATTCGTGATATTTTGCCACGCCCGCGATCAAGTCTTAGAGGTTCGCGTGTTGTCTTCAACTCTCTCATTAAGATTTTAAAGACAAAAACGATAATGAATATGTATATGCTTGCATGTATGTGCATATACATATGAGTATTGGGCATGAGGTAATATGCGTGCGAGCATATATGTAAAGGCCAAGGTGGCAGAGTGACGTTTGAATGGTGGAGCAGTAGTGTATTGTGCTAGTGCGCGCTACCGTAACCCGACACCTGAAAATCGTTCTCAATGCTCACCAGAACGAAACGCATTTTTACACTATATATGTCGCGTACCTCAAACAACAAATAAAAAAAGAAAAAAAGGCAAAAACAATTGATAAATAATTTATCGTCAACATATTTATTAAAGAAAATTTGGGGAAAGAAAAAATAATGCGATGAAATTGAATCGTAATAATATATTTGACCAATGAGAGTGAAATTAATTGAATTTATTGTGAAAGTATAAAGGCAAATTGCTAAAATGAAAGATAAATAATTAATTGTTGGGAATTGTGAATGATGAGTTGACATTTGAATGAGAAGTTGGGAGAATCTTAGTTGGAATATATTGTAGAGGTCTGTGTCTGTGTCCGCGTTGCAAATTGACTCATTCCCTAAGATTAATGGGATTAAGTCTCCGTAGAAAAGAGGGTAACGGTTGAGAACAGTATAGTGGAGACGTTTTAACGCGGCCATTTTTACGTTTTTTTTTTTGTTGCTTGGTTTCTTTGTGTGTGTTTGGGTGAGACATTGCAGTCTATGTGCTATAACTAACCAACACTCAACCCATTATACCACTAATTATTCATAACGCCTGCAATTATTCAGACAATAATATTCAGTATACACTCACACACATCCAAAAAGACATATATATATATATATATATATATATATATATATATATATATATATACAGAGATAATATTGTTTTTTCTCTTTCATCATTTACTTGTATGTATATATATTATTTTTACTCTAATAAAAATGTTCAAACTAGTGTATTAGAATAAGAGGACAGATGGCAATGAAAAAAAAAGGGACATCAAATTGTAAAAAGTTGTCATTCTTCAAAACGATTTCACTGAAATTTTATTTTTTTTATTTTTTGTCATCTCCATCTCTATTTTATAATGGTGCATCGGGTGATAAAAGGGCTGTCGATTGGACCATCATTTATATTCATTGAAACGATGCAATTGAACGTACGGGAATTTCGAAACAGTATTTAACGATTTTGAATATAGAGGAATGATGAAAAGCATCAGAGTACTATTGTACATATCGAACCCACCCATCTACCGTTCTATAAGCATAGGTGTATATATATATTTTCGTTGGGAATCAGGCACATTGAGTCCTGATATATATCCTTTATCATCAATACATATGTACGATAATAGATTTCTTGCGAAACGCAACAACAATGTATTGATTTTCAGTAATACGATCTTGAGTGGCTTTCTGTTGGGTGATAGTCACGAAGTGATGCCGTTAAGTGCTCGTTTCACACCTACTAGACGATACGGCTATTAATTCACTTCAATATTCGAGGGTCAAAGAGATGGGGAGGAGGAAGAGTAGGGAGGTGAAGGGACTATGGCGGATGCAATGAAGGTATGATGACATGATGAGTATACAGCCTTGTTCTCGCTCCATTAATCCTCCGTTGCTAACAATGACGATAATTTGAGACTTTGTCTCAAGTATCAGTCTTTTTATACGAATATAAACGAATATTATTGATGAAACAGTGGCTGATTATACAGCTTGTTCAATAAGGTTAACAATATTCAAATATTAATATTGATATAATGGATATTAAACAATTTCATGGACTTACCGTGCGGTGGCGTGTGCTGATGACTTGGACTATGTTGATTGTGATTGGTCGATATCGCAGTGCCTGGTAATATATGTTGTGCGTGCGCATTTGCTGAATGGACATTGATACCTGGTGATGTTGGTAATTGTCCAGGTTGATGAACTTGATGATGTGCAACATGATGAGCTGGATGTGGATGTGGTGGTGGTAAAAATGCTGCAGCCACTGCTGCTTGTGCATTTAAATAGGCCATACGTGAGGCAGTTAAGTTGCCAAGATTCCCCAAATTTCCGAGATTGCCCAAGTGATTCGTAAGACTTGGCATATAATCCCATATTTTATGATGTGGCGCTGTCGGCGCATAAGATACTGCTGATACACCGGCGGGCGGTGATCCTTGGGGTGATCCACGATCATTTCCACTTGTGTTTCCAGTTCCATTGAGGCCTAGCAGCTCCTGGATCGCAAATGGCGATCGCTGCGGCATTTTTGGACCTTTAGGCTGAATCGTGATTGATTTTAATGCTGCATTGCGTTTTATTTAGGCCCAAGTGTCTCCGTTTTATTATTAATTCAATGCTGTTTACCACGTTGATTATGTTTATCATCAGCTGCTTGATGATATTGACAATGCAGAATGTATAATTAAGTCATTGAGTGATTTTCAACGTTAGTTTTTGTTGTTTATTCTTTTTTTATTCAGTTGGTATGTTGCAATATATTATTTCAAGTTTAATTTCTTCGATCATTGACTGAATGATTTGGTAATTGGATAAATATTAAAAATGTTTATACATTCAGCATAGATGAATATAGCCTTCACCGTCCGACGGTTTGTGATAAAGTTACAGCTACTGACTATTCATTTCATGTTATTCGTATATTTTCATGTGCCCATACATGATTCGAATTCTCGGGTGAATTAAATAAAATCAATAAAATATTTTGCCTCTTTTAGGTTCGTATCGCTTTGGATGAGATCGTTGCTGTTGTCGTGAATATATGCAGTATTCGATAGCAGCAGACCCCCAGGGAATGAATTTCAGCGAGCGACGGCAGTCACGATGCAAATATCACACGCGCAAAATCCAATTTACATTATTGTCCATTTCATTAATGTTTCCTTTGGAGGAATAAATTAATTTAAATTAGAAATGATCTTTAAATCATAATGTCTTATGACAATCAGCAATAAATAATTGTTGAAATACAAAATAATTAAATTTGTACGTTATTTTTTTATGAATAAATATATTTGTCATATTTCAATTTGCTTAATTAACGCTCTCTATCTATTGTCTTTATAATAATTATTAATTTTACAATTATTATTAAAGAATTAAAATAAAAATATTATCATTACACTGCACAGTGAGAATATACTTTTTGAGGTATTAAGGGGGGTAGTATGATTCAGACTAGACGGCGACTCGGCCTATTATTTCTACTCACTGAAAGATCGTCGGATCAAGTTTCGGGGCCTTCAGTGTCTTGGACCATTCGTTCTTCATCATAGCCAGCACACGTTACCTCTGCTCTCTTCTTCTTCTTCTTCTTGTTTCTCGTCTTCTCTCTTTCGTCCCTTTATTTTCAATCCTCGTCTTGCTTGTAAAGCGACGGTACGACAAACCAACACTCTATCACACTAACCCAACACCCCTACTTTTTGCCTTGAACCAACGAATGAAAGAAAAATAAATAAACTCCAAAATACCGTAGACCAATTTTAAAAACTGTAAAGACGTCATTCAATGTACATTTGAACGGGCATTCTCGCATTTAGATACAATAAAACTATATAATTAGTCATTGAATTACCGCCAATAATATAGCACAAATTGTATTAATAATTTTATCACACTCCTGAGATCCTTTTCGCTTTATTTATATTATCATATTCACGAATGATGCCACAATCATCATAATGCAAACAAATTGATCACTACAATGCCGATGATATTGTACCGAAACACACCCACGCGAGCAATTGATAAAACAAAAACAAATATTGGGAGACACAAATGATTATTTATATTCAGGAGCTCCAGTAAGGTGGGCTCTGCGATAGTTTTGTGTTCCGTTTCGTCGTCGCGGCGATCGGCAACTGAGCCCCGTTGACAGGGGTTGACTTGTCGTAGGAACGTACTGGCGAGTGAGAGAACTGTTTGGAACTTTACCCCCAACACGAATATATTCTCATGCATTTGTGCGAGTACAGGCACACTCATACACGTATCCATACATATACTCATACCCATACACACATACACATCCAAAGATAGAGAAAGAGAGAGAAAGAGCGACGAAGAATCCTACTGAAAACGTGCTCTGGTGGGTGACGGCGCGTTGAGTAGAAAACACGAACAAAGGGCGGTGGGCAGGACGCGCATCCGTTCAAACTATGGGCAACTTACCCTCCCCCAAAAAGTGACTGTGACGGCGGGAGGAATAAGATGATGTGGAGAGAGGTCTAGAAATTGCAATGTGTGAGTAGTCATACAAATGGGAGAACGTTGGCCCTGCCGCGGTATTTCACACGCGACAGTGGCCGTCTCGCATCGTGGATTGGTCGATTTTTTGAAACGGGCATCCGGCCAGACATAGCCCTAGTTAGTAATAGATGGGTGGTTACTAAAAATGGATACGCCCAACCATTGTGACCACGCCCATTGTAGCCGGTTTTACACTCAAAAATTTTTTTGTTATATTTTAGTGTATTATTTTGGCATACGGTAGAATAATTTTTATTTATTTCATTTCGAATTTTTCGTTACTAATGTGACGTATACGGAAATTATCGAAATATCTATTAATTCATTGAATTATTTGTTAACTAGGTAATTTTTAAATAATCTGGTAAGTATTTACTGTGGTATTCACCCGGTGATGATAGATAATGAATTTTTATGTTATGCGTGTGCTCATTTTTATTTAATAAGCTAATTGTTTAACGTAGAAACTTGAAAATATTATTAAGTATATTATTTTTTGAATTTCAGGAAAGATTTTGGTGTAAGATGAATTAGTACAGTGTAAATCAAGCTTTCATTTAGAGGCTCTATTAATGATGTGGGAGTGGCCGGTACTCGTGGCCAATCACAGCGCGCTACTTTACACCCTCATTGGCTGGTGTATAAATCGATTTATAACTTACCCCTCGCGCGGTATTTCCGCGAGTTTTGGCCTTCGTACACTTATGGTTTAAAGCCGCTTTTCCCTGACATCGTATTTTCACACTGCCAATTCGCAACGATGAATATGGGGTGCGCGGTGGTGGCGCCAGAAGTAGTAGTGGGAAATAGAGTGAGAGGCGTTAACAGACAGGAGGATGAGTGTGAGAATGAGAATTTTCAAATTCTTAAAACATCCAAAATTAGTATTATAATATTTTTCTTTTTATATTTTACGTAAATCACAAATTTTTCACAGATCGGAATGAAATAATTGTTGTTGTTGTTTTTTTTTTTCGTGAAATATGGTTTATAACATATTCAATTGAATTGCAAATTTTTTATTGCAGTTTTGTCTTAAATCTGTATCATTAAATAAAAACTCATATGTTTTTGGCACAATATAATATATTATATTTGCATATGTCTACCTACAGAAAGTTTTGAAAAGGCTCTCGATACTTTATTTTATTCAATCTGGAGTATGTAAAGCCACGATCCCCTGTTTACTACACTACATGTCAAGAGATTATCCTGTATATATCGAATATGATAACAAATTCACATGATCTACATCGATTATATTTGAAGAAGATAACGTAAAAATATAAAAAAAAATACAAGTGTTGATATAGACGAAAAGAAAAAAAAATAATAATACATTCAACGACAACAAATGAAATAATATTCCGTTTGCATTTTATCTGCAACAATTATATTTTAATACGTATAAGGAGTATAATCTGCATAGCTGAGTAATATCTGAATGTATATATTATATAAGTATATATCACTGTGAGAACAATTTTCAGAAAATTTTCTGAAAGTAAAAAGAATGGCTCTTTATCTGTGGGGCGCATAACTTCCTGATCACAGAACCGGAAGGCACATGGTTCGTCATGATCATCGTAAATGAAGATAGGATTGTGAGAGAGAAGATGAGCGGGTGAGCGTTAGTGAAACAGAGTGAGAGAGTGATACAGAGAAGAAAAGCATAAAAGTGCATACGAGAGGACTCTTTATTTCGACATCTCTTCGACGACACTTTGGTACGGCTTGCTACTTGCCAAGTACAAGAGATTATGCTACACATTTTGGAGTTGATGCGCGTTGATGCATGATATGCATAACCATATTGTCATACGCTCTATACATATTCACATGTATACACATACACAATATTGTATATTTTCATCGGAACGGATTGCACTCTTTGGTTTAAGCCTTTTTTTCAAGTGGATGCAAAGCATCGTGAAGCAGCCATGAGATATATTTTTCTCAATGGATTCAAGAATATCGTAAAACGACTCGTCGAGGTCCCGTGCGTCATAAAAGCCGATACTTTTTTGAGAGGTGCTTTTGTTTATTTCAACAAAATCTAGGCGTCGAAGAGAGAAAAAATATGTAGATATATATATTGATGAATTCGCCTTTTTTTTTATTCTTTATTATTTTTCAAGTAATTATTTGTGGTTTATTTTGTTATTTTGATTATTACTTTTTTATTATCTAGGATGAGAAATTTTTTCTACAGATTTACTGAGACGGAAGTTTGGCCTGGATCACACTACCATGACATGACGTGGGAATATGATAAAAGGCGATATTTTTTTAACCAAGAATATTATAAAGCGGCCATAATTCACGTTGACTTGTTGGCAATCATAACAATATCACTGAAACGAAATTATTTCGCGTGATTATTATTTATATATATTCTTATGTATTTATCAAGCTATGAATATTCGTGTTGAACATTGTGAGAAGAGAAAATCTTGTAATATTGTTACCTATTCAATGGATCTTCTTCGTATGATTCCTTTCATCGTGGATATTTTCGTCGAGTCTTGCAAAACTGTTAATCCAAAGCTTTTCCAATTATGCGCAGCAGTGATCTCTCTCTCTCTCTCTCACTCACTCTCTTTATTATACATATATACACTCGTCTCGTTTGTACTGCATTGGATCTTCGCCCGTTGGCTCGTCTCTACCTACTCTCTTGCCCATCCGCTCCATCTCTTTCGCTTTCACCGTCTCTTATTTTCGTTCTTTGTAAGCGAAAATACTCAATTCGGACATTAAATTCAATTACAGCACTCCTGATTAATCGTAAGTATCCTTTTCTCGAAGGAAGAAATGATATCTATCTCCTCATTTCGGCAATTCTCCATTTCATTTTGCTTATATATATATATATAGTATTTTATCTCGTAGCCTTTCTCCTTCTACTCCAAATATACATCCTAAGGTAATATACGCCAATGGGAAATTTGCTGAGCCATGTTATATACACCGTACTTGGGTATTTATATTTCAATGATACGATTTCAGAGATTTCACAAACTTACTCACAAATTTATCGTGAACATTTATTTATTTTGTGTCGCTCAATGAAACATCTTAGCTGTTGGTATTCTATTTAATTTATTTTTTTAAATGATTGTATGGGAATTCGTGGAAAGGTGTATGTGGTAAAAAAAAAAAAAATTATCCTATTATCTCTCACGGTCAAGATTTTTTTTCTATTTTTAAATCGCAGACCACCCACAACATCTTGAAAAGCAAGACAAGATAATTCTGGGCTCTCGAAAAAGTCACATCGTCATCGCATCTAACTGGTAGTCTTTCTTTTAATCTCCCACTAGAAAAGACTTTGAGAGTGTCATTCATTTGAACCTTGATGCATTCAAGATATTTTATAATGTTCCAATGACTTCTCAAGCGTTTCATGACAATTGAATTGTTTACTGAAGGTATAATCAAGCAATCATATATATTTATTTAAATATTATTCTTTTTTCAAAATATAAAATTATATTTTGTGAAATTGATGATGGGAGAGTTCAGTGATTATCCAAGAGATGGCAGATGTTACGACGTCGGTAATTCCGGACGTGCTGCCATCAATGTGTCAAGGCATGCACTATAAATCGTTCAATACTTTATAATTCATCTTAACTTTTATGAAAATTCTGGAAGTCCTGGTTCAATTCATGTGTGATATTTTATTTTAAAGAAAAAACAAAAATAATAAACAACTCATCAATCATAATACATAAAAACGCAACAAAATTATTAATTACACTTTCTAACAAATTTAAATTTCGTAATTATAATTTTGTATTTATGATTTATATTATTATTCATAGATGAAAAAATATTCGGAAGTATAATATTAAGAATATAATACAAAGGATATACGCATTGGTTTTGAATCCAGTTTGAATATAAAAAAAAAATGTTTACACAATGATATATAGTTGGATTCAACGTTTGTATCACAACACTTCTCATTATATTGCAATAATGGGATGTCTATAGTTGGTGGCAGCATCGGTGGCGACGGAACCTCTGAGTGTAATTCGATCCAGTGTGAAAATTTAAAAATTGATCAAAGTTGAAGAAGCAAAGGATACTTAAAGGCGAATGGAATATGGCATCAAACGGGTCCGAAACACTATACCTCAATATTACTGGTTGTTTGAGATTTTTTGTGGCGCTAGAGCCCTTATATATTTCTATATATCGCGTGTGACTATCGACTACTCGTCGTGTCCCCATCATTAAATATTAAATATTAACCTTACCATTTTCCTCAGCCACGACTTGTGCCAAAACTTTTTTTCTACTGATACATATATATATTTTAGTATCTCCCGCAATCACTTCATCGTTTAACGACCTCTGGAGTCTATCGAAAACGAGACATTTGCGAGATTATGCCAATTTGAAGGATGGAACATTGATCGTTGGTGGTGGTGGTTAAGCTTAAGAAATTCTTCAAACTTCTGAATTAATTTCTTATGAAAGTCATAGAGATATTTTATGAATTTTTTTAAACTCTGCAGTTCGTACTGGATCATTCAACATTAATTGCAATTAAATTTACGAATTTTAATATAATGTCTACGAAATTCAATTGAATTGGCTCTATTTAATGCTCAAATGTCAAATCTTGGTGTAAGCACGTCCGTTATATTGGCTTGATGTCATTCACCCGTTGCACGAGTTCCAATTATGGTCGACGAACGATAGGGCAACAGTCACAATGGGTCGGGCGCGAGAATTTCATCCCGAACAACCTTATTATTAGCCATATTCAGAGACAACGCGTATCCATGGACGCCTCTAGCGCTTCTAGCAATCTCCAAAATCACTTTTGTCTCTCGTATGTTATATCTTGATATAGTCACGATTTCTCGTTATAAACATGAATTTGTTTTCTATTTCTGAATACTATATATGTATATATACTTTATATTGCGTGATAAATCGACAATTATGTTGTATATTGTAGAAATATTTCGATTGTTTACTAAACAATTTAATTGTTACTAAACTTTCATCTGAAAGAATTCTATCGGAAATTTTTGCATAATTTCTGGCACATTGTCAAGAATTCTGAATAGTAATCGACTAATCACTGACTAAGGATGATTTTTAATTCATTTTATTGTTACACGTCAAGTATGTATGTATGTATGACTATGGTTACAAAGAAACTATGATCTGTTACTATAAATTCATTCAGTAATAAAATATTGCGTGGGAGGATGTTGATTGCAGTGAACCACCACCGTTTTAGCTCTGTATAGCAACCATTTTGTGACAATATCTTTCTTTATGCAACCAGTTGTTCTTTGAATTTTTGCCTCATCTTCAAATTACAATATTAATTATATTGCTGATTTCAAAAGGAGAATGGAAAATGATATCTGTATAAGAATTAGAGAACTTTGTTATGTAGTAATAAACCGTTTTTCAAAACTTCGATACGCTGCACAATATTGTTGTGAGTGTGAATAAATAGTTTTTAGTTTAACTGCGAGATCTTGTGCAAGATTATGCAGCATTGCAGCCTTAGTCAACTGAAGACGCAACAGGCCTCTACTAACAAACCTGGAGAATCTGGTACTTGGCCTGTAGTGGCCTCAACGCGTGTAGTGTCATACATGCGAAGAATGCTAGTTAGTCGTATATGTCGTCACGTTGTAACAAAGGAAACAAGTCCGATGGATGAGCACAAATAGGTATATGTATACCTGTGTTGTATGTGATAAGTAACAAAGACATAGTCTACGATGCACCCTATTATTTAGACTGAGATATTCAAGTTGTAGTTGGCACTTGGAAATGTCTTCTTAAAACTATTGAATAATGTGAAGATTTTTATACAATATATTAATATTCTTCGCGATTTCACGCAATTTTTGTGGAATAATCTTAGAATTATTGAACAGAATGGAACAAAGAATTTCATATCACATTATACATTTATTCAATCAATGATTTGAATCAGAAAAAAATCTGTGAATGGCACACAGTATATAGGGTCGTTGGATTTGTACAAGGGGGAATGATTATGAATATTGATGTTGCTGAGCGTGCTAAATTCAACCAACAACGAGGACCCTTCGCTCTGGCTATCTCTATAATAATCCATGACTCTCACGCTCTCTCGATATACCTCCTATAATATAAATACAGTCGCATTATCAATCCCAAAATTTTTCGTCGTAATTCGAAAATTATTGCAAAAATATTTTCCCGATTTACGAAAAATATTTCTCACATCTTTCAGCCCCACCACTTCGGTTTTATTTTTTTCCTTTTTGCTTTTTTCATTTCTTCTTTTTCTTCCCCTATTATGCTCATTGCAGTATATACCAACATCTCATCTACACTCGGGTGTAGTTTATTCATTGGGGCGAGTACATCGTGGCTGCAACCCTGGAATGAGAGAGTGAGAGCTTGTAGTGTTATCCATCTCTTTCTATGTATACATATGCACACATCAGCGTATATACATATATATATATATATATATTCAAATATATATGGACGAGAGGAAAAAAAAGGCACGTGAAGGTTGACAAAAAAAAAATAATAAGAACAGAATGATGGTATAAGGAAGGGGATATTCGCTCCGAAAGTAGGGAGAGGCTGATGACAAAAAAAATATATATATATATGATATATTGAAGAGAGTGAGGTAGTTGGTAGAAAGGAGATGGCGCGAATAAATAAAAGAGATGTGTCGCAATTGGAAACCGGCGAGTAAAAAATGGGTGGGGAGAGTAGTGACAAGAGGCTTTATATAAAATCATAAGGTAACGTAGCCACGCCTATCACCCCGTCGTTCAACCAATAGTCGGTTAGTGCATTTAAATCGCAACCCTCGGTTGCATTCTCGTGATCTCATTCTCTGCTTTTTTTTTTATCATTTTTCTTATTTCCGGGCGGTGCCATGGCACTGGTGATCGTCATTGAGGCCGTATTCAACCAACCTCCCCTAAATAATGTTACCTTGAGCAGTTTTGGCTTATGTTTGGTACGCCTATATACAGATATACATATATATATATATATATGTATATGTATATGTGAATATAAACTTACTATATTTTTTTTACCGATGTATACATCTCGCTACTCTATTTGATGTAATGTCGTGCGCGATGACTCCGACTTTATATATATATATATTACGTTGTTATTATAAGTATTTTGCCCCGAGAGGTTTATATGTATTATATTATATTGCTAGTGTTGATTGTATATAGCATGGAAATCACGAATCGAGGCGGAAAGTATGTATAATACTTTTGAATGAAATGAATGTGTATATGAGTGTAGAAAAACGCGATAGTGTATTGTAACTCTTCTCATACTTCAGAAAACATTCTCAAGAATATAAAATTTGTATTTTTTTTTGTTCTCATTTTTTAGTGGTTATGACTTTCTCTTATTGTTGGTTTATGTTTATTCAGTTATTTTTCGTTGGACGCTGATGATTTGAAGTTCATTGGGAACTTGGAGACCATTTTATTTGTCACTATTGCCGATAGAAACTTTAATTTTGTAAATACAATTTAATCATATTGATATAAAGGTTATTTGATGATGAATTATTTAATATTGGTTATAAATATTGAGTAGGATTTGTGGAACTTACTTTATAATTCGGAAAATGAGTGAGTCGAAAGGATCTCGATGCCGAAGGCACCAATTTTATTTCCTTTTGCCCACCCTTATACACACATATATGTGATGGTAATACTAAGTGTAGATATATTGTCTGTAGTTTTTCTTCACGCAATTTTTTTCTTTCAGTTTTTTTTTTTCAAGAGTCACAACGGCTTTTTTGCCCGATGATTCTGGTCATTGGATTTTCTTCAACCAACGGAAATGGTCTCAGCAGCCATTCGCGCGAGACTTCCGGTTGACTGGAGATAGAAATGGAGTCATAATACTTCAGTGCTTGCGCACGTAGGGGTGGTGCCGTTTGGATGTATGAGGGGATGAGTGTGCCACCAGGAAATCACCGTTAGCACTGAAAATTGATAATAAATTCGATAATGGCGAGGGAACGACGTAATTGCACTTCGAGGGGGTGAATTACCGCAATCTTATTGATATTGAACCAACCCCGGTTCTCTTTTCTATTTTTTATCTTTTCTTTTATTCTGAAAAAATTGTTCTACTATCATTTTTCGAAATTCTCTCTCTGTATTCTTTCCAACGTATTCAACCAGATGTAGAATAAACTATTATTTCTCGTATAACTGTAGGTTGAATAAAATAAGGACGTATATAACTCATAAATATAAAAGATAATCACGGAAATACTGCAGTTGAGCAATTTCTCGTTTTTTTTTATTTTCATTTTTTTCTTGTGGCAGTTTTATAAAAAGTCGCTATTGCCGCAGGGTGATTCTTTACTCATGCGATATAAGGGATGAAGTAATATAAAAATGGCGAGTGAATTAAATTCTTTTCATTTATCACTTTTTTTATCTAAAACATGACGCCATTTCATAGAGGCACTTCGTAATTTTTTAAAATCCAATCAACATGATTCATCACACAGGACAAAAAAAAAGTCTTTCGTGAGAAACTTCCCTTCTTGCAGGCAATAGTGCAGGGTTGGTGCGACCCGGCAGCCGTTGTACACTGTTGAGTGATGCAATTATGTCTAAAACTAACGAGCTAACTCTTGATAGAAAATGGCTGTATGCTCCGCTGGCCGCAAACAGTAAAGTCATTACGGTTTCGTTTATTTATTTTTTTTTATTCTCGTTTCTCATCAGTATTTTTTTTTTTTCACTCTTGCACCCTCCTACAATTTCTCTCGCTCATGCTTTCAATTCACCATAAAGACGCTGCAGATTATGGTGTAGACTCCATTCATTTGTTTCCTATCCTCGCGTATGGGCGACCAGCTCACGAATGCATTGTCAACAAGAATATATAATTTGTGAAATAAAAAATAATCACGTACTACGATTGTGTAATATACAATATTGTTGTTAAACTACACTTTGCAATATTTTTAATGAAGAATATACTTCAATGTGTGTCTCGTAGAAATTTTTCCTTAGCATCATATTTTTAATAAAACAATTAGTGGTAACAAGAAATTTTTAATTGATTTCTATAACATTGCTGATCTTACACACCAATTATATCTTGTATTTTTGTTCCCACAATATCTACTATTACGTTTTATCGCTTTGAGATGATTTATAATTGACATATCGTTCAATTTCTCAATGATAAAAGACGATCCATTTGTGAAATTGCTCAATTTTCTATCAAGCAATTTTCATAATAGCGCTCTTTCTCTCCACCCTACAGTTGCAGACTATGATGTGGAGGACGAGCGGCGAGGACGTAAGGGAATGTCAGTATATTCTCTTTTTTTTTTCATCTTCATTTCTGGAAAGTCCATCGTGAAGAAGTCGTTTCCTTTTGGCCATTGTAGTCAAGCAACATATACTCACGGTAGGGCTGCCTCCTTACTATTTACTCCATCAACGTGCCCTTTTCATGGACGATATCGCGAAAAAGGTTTTCACTGAATGCTTGTCACAACCAGACGAGATCTTTTGTAGTAGCCCAAAGTTGCATTTCCGTGGAAAATTGTCTGTTGTATACTTCGATATGCTACAAATGTAAGGACCGCAATTTACACTATTACTTTCCCCTTTTTTATTTTGTTATTTTCCATTATTGTAATGCATTTACGTTGATGCAATATCAATAGTATCAGACAAGACGTGCTACATAGATATATATTTTCTTGATGCAAAGAAATGAAAAAAAACGAAATGGTGAACGATTAATATACCCGCGTTAGACAATGAACCGTGTCGATATCCTGGATTTTTTTAATGACGACAACGTTTCCGGAGTAATTAAAAACTGTATTCCTATATAATTCGACACATAGGTATATATTAATGCGTGTGTGTGTGTGTGTGTGTGTGTGTTACGCGCATGCGTATATAAGTATACAATTTCTATTTTTTTTTTTTACGAAGAATTAAATGTTGTCCTTTATTGTTAATATTATCTGCAGCTGCTGTTAATGCTGCTATTCGAATTTTTAATGATATCATTTACCAATGGTGGAGCGCACATAACATATATATATCAATGCGATGAATATATATAATAATGCATGCGAAGACTCCATATGTACGCGGCCACAGTGAACACAGTGCGTTGGAGGGTCCGAGATAAAAAAAAAATGCCGGCGTTAAGCAAACACAAAGCGTGAAAATTTTAATAATGGATTTATGCGCATATGTTAACATTACGCCATTATTATTCACGGGGATGAAACCAGAGAGGCGGTCGCACACAAGAACGATCAAAGCACATGTAGACTTTAGATATAATAATGGCGCATATAAATATATTTATAACATATATATATATAGATATATTCATGTAGTTACGTGAGCTTGATGATGACAGCTCTAAACTGTCATTCACATGTCAAGTCCTGTATTTTTTTTTACATCAAAGAATTTCATTTTTTTCGTTCTGTTTTTTTTTTATATACAAGAAGCGATCTCGAGAGTCTGGTGAACATTTAAAAATTCAATTGAATTTTCTTCTCTTCGTTTTTATCTCTTCAAACTTACAATTTTATCGTCGAGTTGAAAAAATTGTTTTAACTATCGTATACGCGTCGCCATTTTATCATTAACGTTTCAATCTAAGATTGTAAGTCATTTTAGAAACTCCCTTTGCCTCTCTTCCGGGCATAGATATATACGCGGAACCCCCAAAGGGTTTATATACACACATTATGGCGGTAGTACTCGAACGAGCGCCCTTTGGAAAACATTTTTCTACTAATGGCTCCGGTCTACAACCCTCGGAGGTTTCTGGTTCCCATTTTAGTATAGTGCGCTGGTACCTATATATGCAGACACATTTCTTACCCCTCAATATGCAGCTGTCTCCCCTTTTCAATATATAATTGAGCAAAGCCACATGGGAGAGAAAAAGAAAGACATATAGTATATATAGATATGGCTGAAACCCTCTTTGGATTAAGAGCGGAAAGACGTTCGCCATCTTCATCATTATGGCCACCATATGTATGCATGTGTGTATTGAAAAATCAATGAAATTAAAAGAATCATCAGCATACCGTCAATAAATTATTTACAAAAATTATTTTGCTTTGTACTTTTCAACTTTTCAAATATTTTTGTACGTGTATATGCAAGACATAGATATCAACACATATATATTTTAACATTGGATGTGCTTTTGCAGAAAGTTTTTGCATTCAATAGTGAATAAAGTCACTACACATTGCGTCACTAATATTTCAATACTTCTAAATTGATAATGAAATATAAATTTATGTAAAGTCACTTGAAAAATTTACGTGATTTATTTTGTTAATTTTATTTCGGCAATTTCTTCATGATTTATATTCATTATGTATATAAAATTATTCGTCCGTCGTGATAAAATTATGAAATTGCATAAATATTTAAATAGTCTAACCGCATTCAATGTGAAAACTCGTGGGGCGCCGCCATCTTTGCGTAAGCACTACCATGTTGATTTCTGCACTTTGTCCAGAGTTTCAGATGAAAAAGAGGTCGCCAATATTCATATTGAATTTCAATAATAAATCCCGAAATAACATACAAAATCCATTTTACAAATATGAATTTTATTATCCGTTATTTAATAAACAAAAATAATAATTCTTGAATAATTATAATTATCTTCATTTTCAAGAGTCGACTCTTCCATTGCAGGAACTCTAGACTCAGATTTATTATGAATGTCCCCCACCACAAGATTTGATATCCCCCACCAGTTATATAACACCCTGCCCCGAGTCCTTAAAAGGCTGGAACACACAAAGCACACACATACCCCATTACGGTGTACAGCCACCTTAAAAATACGTTATTTCCCTCATATCCACCTTAACAGCCAATAGATTAATTGAACAATAACTAGAAAAATAAAAATAAAAAGAAACACTAAACATCAATACTAACTTCCCATATCAAATAACATATACGAAAAAAAACAAGAAAAAAAATTAATTTATCAACCAAATGATAGTATCAAAACGATGGAATATTATTGAGATACTTCAGTAGGCGGGTCATATACTTTCTGCGGGTACTTTTTTGCATTAATTAAAAGCTCCAGCCTCCGGCCGTCAGTCGGCACAGCCATCTTGGCTTCAGGCACGCCTCCTCTCCTTTGTTTCACATTTTTTTTTAATGATTTTGCCTTTATAACGGAAGCTGAATGTGTACGTACCCGAAGCACTGCCCCCTCATCGTCGTCTACACGCACCTCTTCCAACTGTCCAAGTGTGAACTTTCGTGTTCTCCCATTGCATGGATTTTTTTCTTTATATGAAAATAATATATCTGTATATATGCATATATGTTGTACATTGATTATTATGGGGCATGGCCATAGGACAATGCCAATTCGTAGCAATCGGTTGTCCGGTAAAACAATGAAGAATTTATTTTGCGTCACTGCTGGTTTACTATATATGCATAGAGATTCTATTTGCCGCAGGATTCGTTGGCTTATATTCAATCCATGTTAGTTTTTTCCCATCAGTGCTTGGCATCGCATTACATTTTATTTTTTTGTTGGTTTTTCTACTTCATCGTTTCGTTTTTCATATATATCTATATATATACATCTGATATTTGATATTGATACTCTTCATTTATGGCAATCAATAATTGAATTTGGATTTATTTTTTGGTACGTTTATATTATTGTTGTTTTTATATTTTTTTTTTTTTTTTTTAGTAATGCTAAATTGAATTTCATTTGTATCAATGTGTTATTATATTTTTATTGCACTGGATACTTTAGATTGCATGTATTTTTGTTTACTTTAGTTATAGAACGGGAAAAGTAAAGATTTCTCCAAGAAATATTATTTTTTTTTGGAAATGTGTATGGGTTTATTGGGATAGTGGATGAGTTATTCTTGATATTCATGTTGCATTTTATATTTTATTGCTGTGACGTATTCAAAAAAAAAAAAGAAAAAGTAGAAAAATAAAGGAAAAGAAAAGAAAAAGAAAAAAGATATTACTCTTTAGTATGTGTACGTTTTTTTTCTGCGTCGCGCAAGGGACATCTGTGCTCGACAATATTTGGACACTGTCGTGATAGAAACTTTTGTGCCCGATGGGAATTTCGATGTGAATATTTTTCACGAGGACTCTCAAGGGCATAATAGAAAATATTGTAAATATGAAAATACACGAGTTTTCGATGTATATATATATATAGATATATTTGATATATGTATGAAGTGATGGCGAACGACATCAATGATGGAAAGAAAAGAAAAAGAGAGAGGAATCGGTCAGGGTTAGGGTCGTGGGCCAGGTCACTCTCTTGATCAGCTTTATGTTCGAAATATATTCAATGAATGACAGATTATTTGAGATTTTTTAAATATACAATGCAGTGCGCCGTTACGAAATTGTCGTGTTCCTTTCATTCAAGAGTTGTGAGAAAATTGCTGTTTTTTTTTTATTTCATAGCAAAAAATAATTCAATTTTAAATTTACTCTTGCAATAATCCAGGATGAAGAAATTATTTCACATTCACCATTCGCATCTACATACACAGCAAACCGGTTTTCAATCGAATCGTTTTGTAGATTGTTCCCAACAAAAAAATACTCTGTAGGCTCAAAGAATTTTCCGAATGAATTTTATTACCATCAACACACAACTACGACATCAATATTGAAATTTGAGAATGGTGACGTGTTTATTGAACATTGAAATGTTAAGTGGTAGAACTTGTCCGGCGACGGAACATTGTTCTCGCCAGCCGTCGGCACCCACGACAAAAAAAAAATGGCACTGTTGACATTCATACAATTACGTAATATTTCTAAAAATCTCATCATCAATATCTCGATAATGACATTAAAATTATAAATATTTATACAATGGTATTTTAGCGATTAATTTGTTAAAAGTATTTTCAACAGATTAGTCCTATATTAATATTATTAGTCGTTCGTATGTGAATGTTTTGCAATTCACCATCGCGTAAAATAACTCAAGTTAAACAGAATTAAAAAAAAAATCATCATACAATTTGGAAAAGTGCATTTTTTATAATATGATGCCATAGTAAATTATGTTACCTCAAATATTCCTTCGACGCTTTTGCAAAAGCCACGATGAAATTCAATCTCGTAAACTTGATTTTAGAGTTTGCATTTTCTGGTAGTTCGTCACATCAACCATAGCCGGTTTTACAGCAATATATATCACGGTGAAAGTTTATCGTTTCATTTTCCGCTGCAACACCACATAACCGTTCATAAACGCGACCTATTATTGTCATTCTGCAGTAAAATCAAATATAAAAGTTATTTATTGGATTTGAGATATGTTAGAATGTCTACATTGACATATTTGTTTGTTCCTCATCTCCTATTTCTATCCTCAGATGTGAGCTAATTGAAAGCAAGTTTTTGGAAATTTGAGGTGGCTGCCGTGTGTTTGGGGATATGTTTAAGGGGATTTGTATGATTCTTCTCTCGTTTTTCGTCGCCTTTTCACACCTCAAACACCTTCGCAACTATTCAATAACAAAACACACTTCTATTTTGAAATCCGAACTCGCTGTTTTCACATGAAGTATTTTATTTTTTTCATTGTATATGGACGTCTCCCGTTTCAACAAATTCATTCATTATTACGTATAAATTGCGAGTCTTTTCTATAAAATTTTGCACATGAATGCGGTTTTATAAGACATAGACAGGTTAGTTTTGATTGTGTCTTGCACTTTTTTAATTACAGTCGACATTTTTTTGTAATTTTGCGTCACACATTCGTCATTGTTTCATATTGTACAACGAGTTTAGCGATGTGGCAAAAATTAAAAATTACGCAGTACACTTAGCAGTCTTGGTAAAGTGACGTACAATTGACAAAAGGGTTTTTACTTATATCCCCGTCAACGTTTTCACTGTCTCGATGAAAAATGCCTATTCTTGTGGCTCACGTATTGTCATCTCGTCTTCTTTGTTCTTATCATCAACTTACGCGTTGACAATATTAATAGAAATTATAATTTGGATTTTTGCTGCCAGACAGACTATTTTATATTCAGTCGACTAAATATATTTTGTAAATTGCCCAAATATTTGGTAAATTCATATAATATTTAAAATATTTTTCTATTCTATTATTCAATATTATCTCTCCTATTTGTGAAATGATTTCTCACTTGCAATGACATAATTGATCGAGTAATATCAATTTTGAGAATTTCAAACTATCCCATAAACTACTACAGTTCAAACAATTTTATATTACACAATTTTTCATTATTATTTTTGTATTATATAAAGAATTTTTGTTCTAAATAAATTTACTACATTTGTACTATACCACACTCACGATTCATGAAATAAAACTAATTCTGAAAATCAAGTGAATTATTATAAAGACTTTGTAGATAAAAAAGTTTTTTCTATAGATAAATTCATTGTATTTCGGCTTCGCCACTGATTTTTTTTTTACGTATAGTCTAGTGATGACAGTATAATGTAGAGTGTGAGTATGAGGTCGACGAGTATGAACGTTATGATGGGGTGGTGTGATGAAGAAAAAAAAAAAATTATATGTGTGTGTATGTTTTGCACCAGAGCTACACCGCCGGTAGGAGCTTGTTCGATTCTCAATGTCTGGAAATAATTAGAGGCCGTGGGCGCGGGTGTTGCCACGGCAACCGCCAATCAGAGGGCAAAGAAAATTTTTTTCCCTTTATATCTTGCATTTTTCTGTGCCCGGGCACCCGCGTACGCGTGCCCGCGCCCGCGGGGAAGATAATGTATGCAGCGACACGTCGAAACACACGGATGGAAGAACGAAATGTACTCTCCCGCTTGCACCACATCATCCCTTGTACAGCAAGGTGTGGTGGAGGTTTGGGAAGGGTTGCATTACATCCTTGAGGCTTTATACACCGTTCACAACGGAAATCGTGCCATTTTCATTCTTATCAAATTCTCTCTGTTTAAATTTTTTGTACATTTATTTAACAATAATATAATAATATCATGTATTTTATTGTAATGATTATAAATTATAATTAAAATTTTTTTTAAATAGTTTTATACGATTATTCGATGAATTAAAATTCAATTTAAATTGATTTAATTTGATTGGAAAATTGATGAAAGTATTTGGTCTATTGTATTGAATTTAGCATTGTAATTAATCACTTTTTATTTTTGCTCGGTTATTTATTGATAATAAATAATATTGCGTTGTGAACCCGCCTTTTTCAATTAAGACTAAGAGGGCTGTCTTAAGCCACGCTGCCACACACGTAAAGCCACTTTGAAGTACTCGAAAATGGCCGCCAACATAGGTGTACCCTCTGTGTATAGAGTCATGAGAAATTTAACTGTGTGAAAAAAAGAAAATAAAAATAAAAAATAAGAAAAAAAATTGGTAGAATGCTCTTTATATTTTTTTATTCAATTATGAAATGCATCCTCATGTGGAAATGAAAATGCGTGGATGACAAAAAAGTGGTGAAGTATGATGATTTATTTTGTAATTTTTTCTAAAAGACTTTATTAAAAAAAAAAATAAATAAATCATTTTGCATTTTCAATATACATGTATAATGTACTTATAAATGAAAAAGAATTTATGTATATTATATATATTCTGGTTTTGAAATTAATAATAGAAATATGGGTGTCAACCTTCAGGCTCGATGACTTGAATGGGTCGTATTTTGGTTCGGCTTGACAAGCCGGCTCTTTGTTTTGGGCCAAACTGAAAGCCCTACCTGTGTTAATTAACTTATTCGGACGATAGCCGGCCGGAAATGTAATGTCATGCACCCCCTAAATGCAAACTGGATGGCAGTAAAAATGGTTGATTTACGAATCATTCTATGGATACTGCAAACAAACATGAAAATGATCTACTTTGGCACATAATCACACAAAATTATTTTAAATAATCATAAATAAAAATAATTGAGTCAATTGAATGAATAATATATAAAATTTATTATGTATTTTTATTTCCTCAACATGATCAATATTTAATGTAAATATATATAAATAATTATTATTGTTCACATGAAAAATAATTGTCATGCTAGGCGAAAAAAAAAATGAAAATCCACAAAAATAAATAATCAATCGGTATAAATAAACGAATGATAAAAATAATTGAAATATCAGAAATGTTGAACAGAATATTTCAAGTCAAAATCAACATCACTCATTTAATAATAACTTGACAATAATAAAATTGCGACAGAGTGGGAGATGTTATGACAATGAAATATTTTGAAGGGGCATCGGTTCAAGTTTCGCGGTCAAAATTTCTTCAGGTGGTCGAGGTGTAGGCGCAAGAAAAAAAAAAAAAAAAGAGAGAGAATGGGCCTACGGTAACACGACACGTATATTCATTTTGGCTGCACGTGGGAAGAAATCCAGCAATGGTAAATATAAATACTCATTGAAATTGAAAAATAGAAATGAAAGGGGTGTGTGTTCAAAACATGTCAGATTCAATATCGGCTTGGTGCATCGATCTGCCGTATCCTCTTCAACTTGCCAAAGACTTTGTGTATTGGTTTTTGCTTCTCTCAACAATTCCCTCTCACTCACTCTATTCCATCGTTCTCTGTTTGTGCGTCAACTTGTCATTTATTCCATTCGACAAACGGGAAGTCCTCCTTGTTTGAAATAATTTTTCTCTTCATTTATTTTCCCTTGTTTATTGTTTTTTTCTCATTTTTTTCTTTTTTTTTTTTTCATCTTCACCAAACATCAGGAAATATCCAATGAAAAAGAGGTTTGAAAAATCGATCTTGACATATATGTTTTTAGTGTGGGGTTTTAGTGTATGTAAACTCGAAATTCTATTCAGTCTTACGAGATATAAAATACAGAGAGCAAAAATAAAAATGTTGAATGAGGAGAAAATTTTATATTTATTTTTTTTCATACAAAACAAAATGATATTTTAAAGGTTTTGACATTAACTTCCTAATTTAAATTTTAATAATGGTCTATTGATGATCCATTTGTCACGGCATTCGAGTGTTTCCTCATCCAATACGACGATTATACATGTATATATCTATAATTATGCGCTATTATTACTCCTTCAATAACTCCAGAGCGTCTGTCTTTCATTCTGGGTTTATACTCAAGTCAAATCACCCGAATCGAAAGTCACGGATTATTTTTGTGCTTTCTTCAAGGAGCTTTATCCAAGGTAAAATCCGTCAAGTTGGGTTTTTGAGATAATTACGAGTGATCAATTACCGACTGACCAATTAATTTGTGTTTCGCTTACAATTGTTGGCATCGCGTCACTCCTCGACATAAATGAGCAGATTTTTTTTTTATTCACTCAACATATAACAGATACAGTTATTATACCCAAACTATTTTTACTCCATTGAATAATAAAATAATAAAAACTATTGGATTATACAAAATAAATAAAAATATATTTTGATATGTAGACGATAATGCTACAAATTTTTTCAGTGATATTTTGTAGTTGCTATAACCAAGTATATACTGCACTTCCCTCGCACACTTACTCTTTTCTCTCGCTTTTAGACAGTAAATACATTTTAGCGCTGTAGCGGGTAATGTGTAATATTTTTAATTGGATCTCACTCTCTCGCTTGCACTCATATCATACGCCGTCGCTTACTAATGCCGTTGCTGAGTAGAGAGACTTTGGCTTTTCATCTCTCTCTCTCATTCGCATTGCAACCACCGCACCACCCTCTGCCATCACCTCCATCTTCCTATATACCCACTAGGCTCAAGAGAGAAAAAAGCGCTCGAAGCTCCACACTGACGGAACTCGCAATTATTCTCGCCTTCCTCGCGAATTGTTACGCTGTGAATTATATTTTTCATCAACTACTATATACATTATATATATGTAATATGCCAGATATATATATATATGTATAGAATTCTTTTTGTAATTGTTTAGGGTGACCCATACTGGCGACTGTTGAGTTTATTCCGTTTTATTTTTATTTAAAAGTAAATTAAATATTTTAAAAAATTTCCAGTGATCAAAATTAAATTATATATGTAGTTATATGTGAAAATTAAATAGAAAAAAAAATACAATAATTGGGGATAAATATTTTTTTATTGTATATTATGGATAAAAATTTATATTCATTATATTTATATTTATATAAATTTATGGACATTTAATGTTTTCATGGAATTGATTATTTTTGTTATAGCAAATAATTGTTATTGTATTTCATGAATTGAATTATATATTTAGTAAATGTTGAGTGTATGGTGGGAAGTAAACAAGCATTTATGATGCTTATCAATTGTGTTTTGTTGTATGAAAAAAAATAAAAAAAAGTGACACTCATCTAACACGACGTATATATTAGATCATAATCTGTTTCGTTTAACGCCTCGCCAATGAGAATCGGAACATCTGTGATGTGCGGCTGCATCATCGTTCATTGATAAGAATCTCTGTCGGTTATTGTCAATGGGTACGGAAAAAAAAAAAAAAAAAAAAAAAAAAAAAAACATAATGTTCAGTTTCTTGTTTGTAAAAAAAGAAACAGGAGGTAAGTACTGGAGAACCCTTTGTCAATAGATAGAATAGGTGTGACAACTGAATAAAACAAATATGCCTAAAATATATACAAATAAATATCATTCATTATAAACAGAAAAATAATTAAGTATTTATATTCAATTGAATAATATTTTCCTCTCTCTATTTTTATAATATGGACACATAATATTTTACTGTACCGTCGCAATGGCGTTTTTTTTCACTAGATCAATTCGTATGCAGATAAAAAAGAATGATTATATTAATTTTTCATAACAATTTATCAACAAAGTAGTTTATATATCAATATTTGTTACTTTCAAATATAAATTAAGAGAGAAAAAATAGAATTTTTAATTCATTTGAAATATTTGAAATGATATTGTTCGGCGGTACCAACATCGTCGAAAAGGTAAAAAAATGTTAAAAAAAAAATGAAGACATGTCAATGTGCTACAATATTACAATAAATATAATGCTATTTCTGGGCTTTTGTTGTTCACCAATTGATGGCCCACCATTTTGTAATTTATAAATACATTGTCGTTGGCCCACATTTTGAGGGAGGGTCGGCTTTTACAGTAAAACAGAAGTGAGTGCGAGAGGTCTATGGGCCAACCCTCGCTCTGTGTGACATTTATTTAACAAGGTAACGTAGTTATGTTGTTACGACAGATTAGGGGAGCCCCTGGTGAGCGAACCAAGAGCCTAACGACCAATAGAATTGTCCCGAACGATGAAAACGTTTATCGACGGGCGTGCTCTTTATTGCGACGTGCTGCGATCAAGCAACGGATTCTATTTATTGTATTTTATTTTACATTATTATTATTTTTTTTTTTTTTCGCAACTTAATATTAAGGGAACACTGTCCGTGTACTTTTTAATGCTTTCTATTTACCCCTCTCTCGTCATCGTTCATTTTTTCACATAGTTGAGTGTAAGTGGATCAATTGAATTTTCTCAATAGGCTCACCTCAATCTATTCGATACCTACATTATCGTTAACAGTCGTGAGAAAAAAAAATTATTTCCTATTATAATAAAAAAATGACACTTATCAAAATTGGAATCAGTCATTTGTGAGTATTAAACAGGTGTGAAAAAATTTTTTTATTGATTAAACATATTTCATTAAAAATAAATTGATATATGGAAATGTTCCGGATATTTATAGTGATGAATCAGTTAATGAGAATTGTAATTTAATGGAATGAGAGAAAGAAATGGAAAAATAAAATAAATTATAAGAATATGTGAGTAACTCGCAAGTTATTATTGCACGCAATGTAGGGGATGAAGTGCATGAAAGATTTTAGGGGATTTATATTCACACACCGAGCTATATCATTATCATTTAATTTTCGTGCTCACTCTGTTGCCGTGAATTTTAAATCGTTATTGCGATATAACGAAGGCTCTCCTATTTTCTTACCAACTCCGATTCAAAGAATATACATAACTCGATTGGTGAAACATCATTATTATTTTACGGTACAGAAAAATATTTTTACTATTTTATTTTTTTATTTTTTTTTTTGCCATTATAGTGACTTGCATGGTGAATAATTAGGGGAGTTGCATTGAAGTACAAAATTTTTTTCCCTATTAACGTTTATTTTCATAAACGTTGACAAAAAAAATTTTAAATATGTTGGCGTACTATTTAAATTTCTTCCTGATTGTTTTATGGAATTATTCATCTAAAAAAAAGAAATGGTCATGACGGGTTTGTACTCCATCTATAAAATATACCCTGAATATAATTAAAATTGCCGGAGTCGAGCGAACAGTTTCATTTGCTTGTGAATGACCCGATGTCGATAATGTAAAATGTTGTGAGTAATGTAGAATTGTATTGTACCGTCGTGTAGAGCGCGTTATCCAGTTGTTTCACGAAAATATCATGGGGTGTCTCATCGAGCAGTTCGCTATTCTCCTCATACACTTCTACCCCTATATTCAAGTTGAATTCAACATTGACCGTCATACGGTTCGGGCCGCGCGCATACGCGAATATTATGACAGATACAAAAAAATTATTTGTATTGTCAAAGCTTCCGTATATTAAACATAAATTAATAGTAATGAAGTAATTGAAAATAAATTAATCGGAGGCATAATGAGCATTTCGCAGGATAGTATTGGTACCATTGTGTGTAGGGAAGTATTTGATGATGCATCACATCCCTCCAATGAAGGTCAGTCATATTTACATAATAAATAAATATATTAAATGGAAAAAAAGAAGAAGGAAATGAAAATAAAATAAAAGAAATATTTTTTATCTCAACTTACGATAATTCTCTTGACAATTCTATTGATGAAAAAAAAACTTTGTCGAATAGTTCATTATATATTCTTTGGATTTTTCTTTCTTTCTTTTATTATTATTATTTTTTAATATTTAAGATATGATAAAAGAAAAATTGGCAATATTTATTTTTATATAAATAATATTTCTATGAATTTTTACGTTAATATATAATTAAACATTATGCAGAATTGCTTGTTTATTTACGTGACGATACCTACGCAACGGCGCGGTCGGTCTGCTGTGGGTTCTTTGAAAAATCAATAAGTTCCATGCTGCAGCGAAATTATTGTCACTATCTGTGACCCTTGGATTACATCCAATTACAAACGCACTATTATCATTTTTAATTTTCTTCATTAAATGTCAATGATAATTACGTTGATATAAAATTGTATATATTGGTGAATAATTTTATTTCTAATATACGTAAATAATATTTGTGGATCAATGAGAATGCAATAGACATTTATACATGTTGGGTTGATACTTTATCCACTGAGGACAGCTGGTACGCCGCATTCACCCTCATTTGCCCTCGGCGCACCTGTCAAGGTAGCCTTGATGGAATTTTTAATCGCAATCTATTCAACTAGCATATCATCAGACACAGACGCATTCTACATATACATATATATATATATATTTTTTTTTTTCATCTGAAATAATTATAAGACCACTTTTATTCAGGTATACGTGAAGAGATTTCATTCATCATCAACTGTGATATCTCAAGATAAGAATATATATATATATACGTGCTAATGACCCAGAACCTCGGGGGACTTTGCACTCATCTTTGTCATTCATTTCAACAGTCGTTGATGAAGCTTTTCATTCTATGAATAATTAAAACGATAATTTATAAAAGTAAGAGAGGAAAAATCTACATCTCATCTCGAACGATGAAAAATAATAAATGGAAAAATCACAAAAATTTATATAAAATTATTTTATACAATTGCTCAATTTTTTTTTTTGTTTTTCTTTCTGTTTATTTTATAACAGAGGTGGTGGATTATGCCCGCCGATTGGGAATTGATCCGGATATTGAGCCACACCTTCTCGATCTTGCACGAGAAGGTCTTATGGCGGCATTGCCAAAGGGTTGGTCACCATGTTTTCACGAGTCCACTGGCGCTTGGTATTATTGCAAAACGTCAACGGGCACGACTACCTGGGAGCATCCATTAGACGCGCGATACAAGGAACTGGTGGAACAAGCACGAGCAGGACGTAGTAGACAAGCAAGTATCGGTAAGGCGAATACCTATTTCATCTATTTGAGAATGATTTCGGAATTGAAAACATTTGTTTTTAATTTTTTGCGCCCCTTTTTCCGGTTTTCTTTTTCAACCACCTTATCGCAGATGACGATTCGAAGACAACGGCCAAGGATTTGGAATCGCAGGAGGACCCGACATTGCCAAAAGAACCCCAATCCCTATCATCGCCACCAGTAACAACACCATCAAAGGTACCCATAATGCAAACAAAAATCCCAACGAAACTCGCACCATTGCGTAAATCTTCGATTGACATAACAACGCGTCGACGTGATGGTAAACGATCTAGTAGCGATGTTCGATTGCACAGCACTGTTATGACTGACAGATCATCCAGAGATTACACTAATTTGCGATTTCAAGATCCAAAATTTTTTGAGAGTCCCCGATTATTGGATAACAATGAATGCGAGTTAAATCTCCGCGAAATTGTCAAGAGGTCCGAGTCAATGAGCCCAAGATATGAAAAAGATTGGGAACAATTGTCAAGTAAATTTAGTTCGGAGGAAAATGTCATTGATATTGATAAGCTAAGTGTAAGTTCATTAACAAAGTCCGATACAAAATCATTGACAGATAAATTTGGTAGAGATAAACATCCACGACAATTGACAAATCAAAAGGAGCTAACGCTTAGCGGTGGTGGTTTTATATTTCTCAAGAGTAATAGAAGCCGTGACAGTACACCGTGTCATGATGGTGCACGATTGGAGGACTTTCAATTAGCAACGCAAATGACTGTTGATGTCAATGAATGTGGTAACCTTGAGAGACCAAAGTCTATTTTACGTGAGAAGCCGACGGAAGATGGTGAGTGAAACAATAGTAGAGCTCTACTTACACTTTTGTTCCAATACAGATGTCTGCAATTTATAATATTGGGTATTAAACATTTGCACCACCAATCAACAATTAATATAGTATAAATGTTTATATAATAATGTTCACTTTTAATTTGTTTGTTAATAATATAACAAGCATGCAATTAAATTAAAATTCGATTGAATTTTGGTATTGTAATGAATAAAAGATATCCAATAATTGCAACAACATCGTTTCACAATTAAGTTTAGGATATATTTTTGTCGTCAACAGCTATTTCCGAAGACCGACCTATGGAGGAGGAACGGAAGAGTGTTCGCTTTGATCTTGTGAAAGATCTAGAGGACATCAAATTCATGTACTCGGGTTCAGAGGATGGGGAAGAGGAAGATGAATGGGATAACGAAACATCTGACGTAAAATCAGATCAAATAAATATAATTGATAAGGTCCAAAATGTCGCTCTTAGTAATCAAAAATTCGTCACAATAAGTGATACAAATTTAGAAGTATTGAAGGATTCGGAGAGTCGCGATCCAATAATGAAGACGTCGGAGAGCAGTTCGACGCCACCTAAAGTAGTTGGACGTCGATTTCTTGTACAAAATGTATCAGAAACTGAGCACTTGCATCAACTTGTTAAAGATGATTCCAATGACAATGACTATTATCCAACGAATAAATTTACTAATATTAAAAATATCGATTTATTTTCAAAGAGTGATAGCGATAGTACCCCAAGAATAGGTAAATTAGATGAAACAATATCGAGTAATCTTGATGACATTCGTAAAAGCAAAGAATTGATGATGGAGGCAATGAAAATAACTGATCAACGTCAACAGATTGATAAACAACGGGAGAAAGATCAGGTATATCAATTGATGAAATTACGAACGGATCTCGAAGCAGTTGATCATGAACGCAATAAAAAAAATCGACGTAATATTGGCGATGATGTGAAGAGTATTATCAGCAAACAGCATGAAAGAGAAATTGTCATATTGAAGAGAAATCTTGAAGTAAGATTGGATAAATCGAAGAAAGAAATTGAAGCGAGATTTAATGAGAAACAAATGGCAATGGAGCAGAGTATTGAAGCAAGATTGAATGAATTGAAGTTTGAATTGGCTGAAAAAGAAAAAGTTGAAGTGGAAAGGTTAATTGCAGAAATGGATGAGACTCAACGTGAAAATTTAGCGAAAATGAAGAATGAATTGGAGTTGTGTTATGAGAAAGAGCGGCAGGAAATTTTGGAAAAACTTAAAGTGGAATTAGATGATAGAAAACGTGAATTGTTGGCATTACGCAATAAGGAAATTGAAGTTATGGAAAATAATTATGAGAAAACATTAGATGAAGAGAAAGCTGTGAAATTGTTTGAACGTGATACCGCACAGCAGCACAGTGAAAAAATTGAATCAATGAAGAAACAAATGGAGAAAGAATTCGATGATTTGAAGAATGAATTTAGAACAAAGCAGCGGGAGAAAGTGACAAAACTCACAGAAGATCATGAAAAGTGTTTGGCAGAAATACAACGAGATTTTCGTGTTGAAGTAAGTTTATAAATGATTGTAATTAATTCTCCATAATAAAAATTACACTATTAATAAATTAATGAATTTAATATAGGAAGGAATGGCGAGAAAAGTTTATAAACAGCAATTGGACGATGTTCGAGCAGATTTTTCACGTGAAATTGAGAAGGAGTCGAAAAAAATGTCGGATCGTGCTACGCGACAGGACACAATGGAGTTTGAGAAGATTCGCTGTGAAAAACGATTATTAGAGGACAAGTACAGGATATTGAAGGAAAAATATTTGAAGTTGAAAAATGACGTGCGTTTGGCAGTGGAAAGACGCAGTAAACGAAAGGAAGGCAATACAACAGCTTCGGAGACTGACAAATCAGTCTCAACTAGAACAAGAACTGACCGTACAGAGTCATCAATACAAAAGTGAGTTTATTTTATAATTATTTGCGTACTACAATGGCGCGCTGTAGTCAATATTATTTATTGCATCGCCATTCAATCATACACATGTACCCACACGGCATTATAATCAATATTAATCAATTATAAACAATAGTTCAACAACTTGTACAGTACAATATATAATTGTTAATTTGCCGTTTAGGTACAATTTATTCATATCCATGTTATTTGCCTTAATATCTGGCTAT
>CAJUYH010000070.1:35596-57201 GCA_910591685.1 Galerucella tenella
ATCTGACGATACGACAACCGCAAGTGAAACAATGAACTCGAACATGATTCAGAAAAAAAAAGTATATGGAAAAAAAATAAATGGTATACCCAAAGTTACGCACAATAATAATAATGATACGGAGAATCCAGTGGAGAATATTAGAAAACAGCTGGAAAAATTGGAGGACTTGGGTGATCAATTGCCGACCAATGATACAGCGTACACTTTACGTTATCCATTTCAGGACAAAGGTATGTGATATTTTATAAAATGTTATTTATCTCAATTGCTGTTTTCCACTTGGAATAATTGTTTCACTATTGTTTCAGTGCCGGTTAATGCGTCATCGGAGCTGGAATTCTTTCGTCATAGAATTCACGTTGAACGTGATTCAGTTAAACGTGGACGCGAAACGCTGAAAGCACAGCAGCATATGTTTCAGGGTATTCAGAAGGTATGGAAACAGCGACGTACACGTGCTACATTGGAACAATTGGTACAGGTAATTTTACATATATTGTATCTCACAATTTTTTGAATAAACGAGACAAAAGGAAGGAAAAATTCTTTTGCATCATTGTAATGTCAAGTGACGCTCGACAGGAGGAGCGTGAGCTCTCAGACATGGAGGTCAGTCTTCATCGGACAAAAAGTTTGCTTGGTGAAAAGGATATACACTTGAAGCACTTGGAGCAATCATTGGAGAGGGTTGAGAGTTCAAAAAAAAATGAAGATGACGTGGCGCCAGTGAAAAATGATGAAATAACATTGAGTGATATGTCTAGCGCCAGTAGCGGTTTTAGTTCTACTGATTTAGGTACAGATACCGGTATTGGTGTGTAAAAGAATTGTTGATCAACAGAGTAGGAGAATTTCAATATTTGTTCGCAACGAAAATTAGCAGTAATAATAATTTTTTTTTTAATTGTATTATAATTAGAAAAACCGGATCACTATCAAGAGTCGACGGAAATTATTGCGAGCTTGGAGAATTTAAATTCGGAAATTCGTGAAATTTGGGGTGTTTTAAATAAACGACGTGGCAATACAGTTCCACCTCCGCCATCTCTTATGTATTCCGATTTGCGATGGATGCCATTTCAGCCATTGACAACTCAATCGAACAATGTTCAAGGTGAGAAATAGAAAAAAAAACAGCAATATTCCACTGTGAATTGGAATTAATAAATAAAAATATTTGTCATCTTCTTTTTATCCTGATTAATATTAGGTTTTGGTACGCCGAATATTCAATCGAATATTCTGTCACAATTGACAGCAGCACATCCACCAACAACAACGACACAAAATATTATTGCACAGTACGGACCGAATAGTGGCTTTACCACTAGTGTCGGTACAGTCGAGCGAGGACCGTCAAATTTAATTGAACGAACAAGAAATATGAGAGATTGGCTGCGACAAGCTCGAGTTGAAACAAATGATTTAATTAGTCCAGCTCAAGCGACACTTTAATTTAAAAAAAATATATCTTTATTTTTTGATAAATCTACGATGAATTGAAGTACTGACAAAGCGAGAAAAAAAAGTACGGAAACATTCATACATACTATGTTGATGAAAGATTTTATTATTATTATTTTTTGACCCGGATTGCAATGTTATTATTGTTTATTATTGTTTTTTCATGTAAATAGCTTACTGGAATATGTATAATAGATGGACTTTTATATTTCATTTGTATGAAAAGAGAAACTGAAAAAAAAAATTATCCTCAATTTTATTATTAATTTATTTGTTTATTTTATTATTTTATTTCTGACCAAAAATACTCAAATTGAATATATTGAAATTATGATAAAAGATGCCAAATGAGAGATAGAAGGATGGAGATATGAAAAGAGATATAATATAAACGAAAATATATAAAATGAGAGAAACCCATATATAAAATAAGCAAAAGTATAGAATTGTTTTTTTCAGATTATTAAACAGAAGAATTGATATTGAATTATCTTGTAAACGTAATACATAAAATAATAAACCTGAAATAATTTAGATGAAGTGATTAACGATTATGGATTCTTTAATGATCGAATCGTTTAATAAAAAAATTCACTGTTTAAATGTTACCGGAGAGCTTCCTTACAAATGAAAAACCAAAAAAAAAAGAAAAATAATATCAATTATGTGACCTCTAGTTGTGCCATCTTTTATCGTAACATGAGTTTCATAACAAAATAAAATTGATATTATATATACATTTGAAATATATGATTACGTAGTGACTTTTCAATAACTTTATCACGTTGTTTGTTCTCAATTTTTTTACTTAGTTTAATAATTTAATAAATAAAATATCTTTCCCCTGACTATTATTCGATCAATTAATTTATTGATGTGTCATTTACTCATCTGGAAATATTTTACATTCCAAAAATTTTTTTTCACAATTGTCCCCATTTTCCACAAACGTTTCTATATTAGGTAACCACGATGTGAGATCGAATCGTTGATTGATTGCTTTATTCTTCAGTGATTCCTGAGCGTGTAAAATAATTGGAGTAATTTTACATACCAATAATCTCACACAAGAGGAATCTGTAACATCTAATTGATCAATTAATTGTTCTGGCAGTTGAGAACTCTGTGCTTGTTTCAATAAATTTTGAATCTGTAAAAAAATTTATCACCCATAAGAAAAAAAATTTTTTCATCACTCACTTTATATTGTCGAATAAATAAATCGTCAATCATTTATTTTACCTTCTCATTTCTGGCATTCATAATGAATTCGAGCGGATCAAAGTTACTTTCATCGTTGCTTACATCTTCAGTGCGTCTGCTGTTTGACTCTTGTTTATTTTCCATCAGTAAATTGATCTATTTCCAATATTATTAAAATTATTACTGAATCCATAAGTGTATATGATAGTAATTGGGACTAAATATATTAATATAATTTAATCTTACATACCAATTGTGCAAGAAAAATAGCGCTGTTTACAGTGATTGCGGCTATTTTTGGCGAGTCCAAACCAAGAAGACGAAAAAACGCCGTCATCAAATTACCAGAATAACTTTCTTTCGGTATTTTTTCATTTTTCAATCCATCATCGCCGCGTTTTTTATTATTATTTTGTTGTTTTAAACTATTTGCCACTAAATCTGCAATTTCTTTAGCCGTTTCCAGATAATTTTTCGCATATTTCAATCCATTCTTCAATTTTTCCAATACCCCTAATATTAAACAAATTATTTTACTCAATCAAGAAATAAAAATATACTGAATTGAATAAAAACAAAAAAAAACATCCACCGTCATGTTTCTGTGCTAATGTAAATGCACAATGATAAAGGACAATATAACAGATAAAACTTTTAGTGGAGAGAAGCGACATCCTTACGGTTGAGAGACAACTGCTGTGACTGGGAAAGAATAATTTTTCGTAATCGTCATAACGGACTCTTGGTGCAATTAGTCACTTATTTGCTTCCACAGCGAGTCATTTACGGAGACTAACTTGGTGTGTCACGTGTTTCGGTTCGTTGCTCAACCACGAACATGAGGATTCACTTGAAAAAATAAAATTACACCAGTCGCATTTATATTTGTCACAATATTGTATCTTCACCCGAAGTGTCTACCCAATTTTTCAAAGAATAAAAATGATTTTAATAAACAAATACCAATTAATATTTTTTTCTATTTTGAATTTTATAATTTTGTCATCGCACGGTCAGTTACAATTTTTTTTGGAGGAAGTGCGAAGTCTCAGTGAACTTCCCATGTCCAAGTTGATAAAAATAAAATCGAGCTTCGCAGGAAATTATGGTGAGTGATTTGAATTAATATTATTTCTTACAATAATTATTGGAACGGCTACAGGAATTATTAATTATAATCAGATCAAGATATTGCGGAAGTGAACGAGGAAGTAGAAGGAAGAATGTCGATGATGATGCCGATGGCAATGCCTTTAAAACGAATCGATAACAAATCAATTAGACGGCACAGTGATCATTGGGAGGAGAAGGGACACGATTCAAAAATATCCAAAATATTTCAGCTCACAATTACGACCCTTTCATTTTTGGCTTTTGGCGGTTATTTACTCACTCTTGTTATCACAGCAATAAAAAGAAATTCCTTAGCAAATGGATCCAATGTTATTGTATTATCAGTAAGTATTCATTCTCTCCTATAGATAAAATATATAAAAATGAATAAATAAGAAAACGCATCTAATTTAATTATATATTCAAAATTTGTTTAGAATATACAAAAATATTCGAGACCAAAACGTCATGCATTCATTTATGATCCAATGAAAAATGAATTTGATGTGGATAAAATGTATCGTGGAATGATTATGTTATCAGAGGAATATAAATCGTATAATAACTTGAGATAATCAATTTCTTTCTTCTTATTTTTGGGAAATAGATTAAAATTTTATTGGCAATGATTTTTCTTTCACATTTTTTCTCCATTAAATCATCAATTGATTCAACGGTGAAAATGCTAAAATCTAATAAAATCAAATAGAATATCGATTCTCATGTGTATGTGTGCGTGTGTATACACTTAAGAATATTCTTAGCGTGTTGGTGGGCTACAGCACATTCGGAGCATGGCTACTACAAATAAACATTTTAGTGTCTGTATACAACGGTTGGTGTGTAAGATGATGACCATATGGCATCCAGGGATAAAATTTTCTGACTAATTTCGAATTAAATTATCGTAGTGAGTTAAAAAATAAAAAAATTAAACATTATAAATATAATATATTTTATAAATTAACAATAAATACGATATTTAGTTTTGATCTGCATTATATAATTATTGTTCTCACCTTCATCAATTCTCATTTGTTATTAATTGATTGAGCGCGTAAATACGTCCATCGATTGACGAGTTATTGGATTTACAGTCGTATTCGCGCTCAATATTGAGTGAATTGAAATGATATGAGTGAAAAAGTACGTAGTAGCACTTTCTTGAGGCAATAATGTACCCAATATTTATTTTCTCACAGCTTCCAAAGTGATCCACCCTGGGCACTCAAAGCAATCTTCACCAACAGATTAGACCACGCCCATTCTTAAACATGAGAGCAAATCACAGAGAACGTCGCACGATGACGACGTCATTTTTTTTTTTGTTTTGTTTTTTCCAATTTTTGGATTTTACTCAAATGTGAAATGTACTCTTGAACAGATCGCTACGTTGCGCCACATCACTTTACACTGTTGCATTGGATTAATATATGTATATATTAATATATATACATAAATAAATAATTAAACAGACTAAAATAGTTTTGCGGCAAATTTGAATTTTACCTGTATGAAAAAAAAAATATATTTTTTGATGAAGTGAAATTATATTCAGTTGACATGTGCAATTAATATTGACAATTATGGAGCACTATGATACACAAATTGCTGTATCGCAAAATAATATTTCATCATCGATGTTAAAATTCGGCGTGGAACGTATTTTATCAAATGAATTTTGTGCAAAAAAATCCGATCAACAACAGTTAATTGTACAATTTAAAAATCCATATACAAATGAATTGTGTCAATGTACTGGAAATTGTACTAAATGCATAACATATCATCATTTTTCACCGCCATCAACTTACGTTAGTATAATTGAAAAATATCAACATTTATATCGACCATCACCTGTTCGAGCATTGCCACGAGGTAAGAATGAAACAAAAGAAATAATTAATTTTGCCTAATCATACTTGAAAAAAAAAAAAAAAAAAAAATGCAATAATAAAATAAATAAATAAAATCCATTGAGAAATAGATAAGTAAAACAATTTTCAATTTGTATAACAGTACGTCATTTACATATACTGCCATATGGATTTACTGTCGTGTCGATCTTTCTCGCTCTCTTGCATTACCTATCGGCCAAGTAGGCCATAATATTTACGCTCGAGTGTATTCTCGCGTTTCCTGTCTGTGTTTAAACGACATCTTAAGTGCCACCAAAAGTTTACCCCAACTATAAACATTCGTCTCATTGGCCTTTTCACTCTATGCAATGAAGGGTTTCATCAAATTTCACAAATAATTAATGGAAGAAAAAATAATATTGAACTAAAATTCTATTCCTTTTACTGTTTCATCCAACAATAAAACATATGTAACAATATTTTGTGGCAATATAAATTTTATTTAATTCATTTTAACCCTTCTCCTCTGTAATATATATGTTTATACATACATAAACGCATCTGCGTGTCATCCAATTTGTCGACAAGAATGTGTAAAGACCCAACCACACTGTTTAAACTCAGTACACATGTTGTATATGTTTGTAGGGTTGTAAATCTTGAGAGTTTTATATGCAGTGTATGTGTGTGTATGTATGTGTTTATGTGTGTATTTGAGGAATATATTTTTTGTTTAAACAGACACCCCATCAGCACACACTTGAAATATAAATTTATCCGTTTTATGGATTTTCACTGCACTATACATTAATTTAAGTGACATTTATAATTGTTAATCTATTTTGCAACTGAATATAATTTAATCTCACCTTACAATTCACTCATCAACAGATATTATTTTATTTCAATTCAATGTTCAGCACATTAGGGATATATAATAATTGTTTACTCAACCTATTAAGTATCTTCAATTATCCCACGTATGACACGATTTTTTCTTTTGTTTATTTAGTTTCTATTTCATCGTCTCTAAATAGTGGAAGTGGCACAGCTGAAAGTGGATCACGACGTAAGAGATCGTGGTCGAGGGCTGTGTTCAGTTCACTTCAACGTAAAGGTCTGGAAAGAAGATTTTCATTGCAAAAATATATAACAAAACCTGATCGACGGCAATTGGCAGCTACTTTGGGACTGACAGATGCTCAAGTAATTCAGTATTAGATTATACTTACAACATGGAATTATTCATTCGTTTGATTACGATGAATATTCTTTTTTTTTTTTTTTGATGATTGTATTCTCGTACTTTTTTCCCTTTTTTTTTTGTTTAGGTTAAAGTTTGGTTTCAAAATAGACGAATGAAGTGGCGCCATACAAAAGAATGCGAGAATGTTGCGCCATCAGGACCAGACTCGGCTCAACGTGACGCACTTCGAAGATCATTGACAACAATCAAGGTAGAACATAAAAAAAAATCAATGGAGATCAATTCTCGACGATTAATTAGGGAAGAAAAGAGTAAGGATGACGTGATTGATAATGATGATGAAGAGATTGAAGTTGATATCTGAATCATATATAATTAATTAATTATCAATTAATAAAAATATATTTGTAATTGTTTGAAACTATGTAAATAATATTTTATAAAATAAACGAATAGATATGTATTCATTATTGTTTCAATAATCAAAAAAATATCATAAAACTGTCGGTTTATATAAAATATAAACAAATGCACTTGGTAACATTGGCATATCATGAAGTTTGCTGAACTATAATCGCATCGTCATTTGTTATTTCGAGGCGAGCCTCAACGGGAAATAGTACTTTCAGCTACAAATAAAATACAATTGATAAAATATAGAAGAATGTTTCGTTTTATAAAACGATTCGCGGCAATATATCAACGTGAGCCTTTGCGATTATGTCCATCGATATATGTTCGATTTCAAACGGAGTACAAAAAACCATTGGCAACTTTAGAGACACATGAATGTGTACAAATCACCGTCAATGAAATTATAAGTTAGTATTAATGTAAAAAAAATCAATCATAAAAGAAAAAATTGAACACAATTTTTCTGTGGAATAAAATTGTTTGATTGTATTTAGGCTCACCGTTGGCACATTCACCTTCACATAATGGTGATGCTCTGTCAAATTTACGTTCCACAGTTGATGCCGTTGGGATAGAACAGGCTACGCTGATGAATGATGCGATAGAAGTAGGCAGAGAAGAAATGCCAATTCCATTTGAAGGAATTCCAGGACCGGCAATATCAAAACTATGGGAAAAATATTGGAGATACGTACCGATATTTGGCACGCAAATATTTTGCAGTTTGCTAATGAACAGCATTACCGAGGGTATGAAAAACGTCAAATTAATTGAAAATATGTTTTATCTGATGCTGAAAAGAAAAAATATCTTTATTTAATTGTAACAGGTCGTTTATTGTGGAATAGAAATATTAAACCAATAAAATATTTCTTTAATGAGTATGGGCCAATTGTTAGAATTCATGCACCAATGATGGCCGATGTTGTGATGATTCACAGGTAAATGAATTTTGTTTGGAAACGTAATTGAACTATTTTCAAATTGAATCAATGAACAATTCAATATTTTTTCAAGGCCTGAACATATTGCTCAAGTGTTTGAACAGGATTGCGAAGAATCTGTACGAAGTGCAATCGATATTTTGCAGTATTATCGATCTAGTCATCGTAAATCGAAATCACTGGGTGCATTTTCGCAGTAAAATTAATTTCTTATCTCTTATCTTCCTTCTAAATTAATTTATTATTTTTTTATTCATTATTGAAATGATTTTTAGACAAAGTCATCAATGGAGTGAGACAAGAGCAGCGTTAGAAAAATCATTTGCACAACATTATTCACAATCTTTCAGTAATTTTGACGAGACCTGTGACAAATTAATCCAGCGAATTCGTAAAATACGAAACAGACAAGATGAAGTAATATTGAGAAAATTTTACTGGACTTTTGTTACAATTAAAAGCAATACTATCTTTCAGATGCCACATGCATTCAATAACGATTTATTGCGCTGGAGTATGGAGTGTTTTTATTCGCTGATGTTCAATAAGAAAATCGGATTTCTCGATTCAATGGGATTGAATGACACGTCAGAACAGTCCAAATTGATTGATGCACTGTTGATCGCACATCGATATTTAAGTCATTGCGAATCAGGTTTTCAAGTGTGGCGATTTTTTGATACATATAACAGTAAAAAATTGTTCAATGCCTGTGACACTATTGACAGGTATAGCAATTAATGAAATTAATAATGATTTGGTATATTCAACCTAAATTTTAAATATTATCCTGTAGTATAATTGGAAAGTATATTCATCAAATGCAAAAAAAATTCGAATTTCGAATGATAAATGAAATGAATGATTGCTCACCAGTATTGGAACACCTTTTGATCGATCAGCAATTAAATTTTGAGAATATTTCCACTCTACTAATGGATTTAATTATTCTTGGAGTTCAGGCAGTCAGTAATACTCAAGCATTTCTTTTCTATTTCTTGGCGAAAAATCCGAGAATTCAAAGGAAACTTTATGACGAAGTTCGTGGTGTATTACTCAATGAAAAATCCAATTTTTCTGAAAAATGTATTCAGCAAATGCCGTATCTTAACGCATGCCTGCAAGAATCTCTAAGGTAATTAATTGTTATTGTGTAAATTATTATTTTTTATTGGGATAAGTAGCTATTTTATTTTTTCGCAGATTGCGGCCAGCCTTTCCATATATCAATCGATTGCTCTCGAAAAATATTACTCTTCATGGTTACGCCATTCCAAAAGGGGTTAATATATTTTTTTTCAAATATGTTGGCTAGAGTAATTGATATATTATTAATTGTTTAATGAATTTTATTTAGACGTATATGATTATGGCGAATGAAATATCGTCTCGTCGTACGGAAAATTTTGAGGATCCGGAAAAGTTTGTGCCTGAACGGTGGTTAAATGAAAAATTGGATGATAATTGCATAATACAGGAGAAATATTGGAGTTGTTTGCCATTTGGTCATGGCGCACGTTCTTGTCTCGGAAAAATAATTGCTGAAACGCAAATAAAACTATTAACGACTAAGGTATTTTGAAAAATTATTAGAATAAAATTATTAGAATATTATAAATTATATAAAAGAAAAAACGGCGATATTTCTCTTGTATTTTTAATTATTTCATTTCAGATTATTCGTGAGTTTAAAATTGAATATGATTATGGTGATATTGAGAGTAGCCATTTGATGATAAATGTACCAAACAAACCATTGCGCTTTCGATTCGTTGATAGAAATTGAGTTTGAATGCTAAGAAATTTTACTCACTTCTCTTGGTATATTGAATACATTTTTTTTGCTATATTCTCTCACAGTGTTTTCTATTTATTTAATTGAATTCAAGTATTGCTTAAGAGACAATATAAGTATTTAATAGTAAATTGATTGTACTACTGAATAAATTATCGAATATTTTATTCGCTGATTACTGCGCGTAGTGTTGCGAAATATGAAAGCGTTGTTGATACAAACTAAATAATAATACAAACAGCAGATGATAATTGATCAAATTCACACGACAAAATGATTTAATATTAGAGGTGAATTATTATTTACCGATGCATAATATTGTAGAGTTATTGGTGGAAGTAATCCTGGCATCGACATAATTAACGGCTTTTGGGCTCGACAAAGAATAAAAGCTATGGATTTTCGCATTTCCATCGAGGCATCAACCCACGCCGAATCGTAAATAGATGAGGCAATTTTTTCGCTCTTGAACAAAAATATATAGTTTTTTTTTTAATAATTCACGAATGTAATAAAATAATTATACCAACCATTTCACGAACGTCGTCTGGCGGCCATGCACCCATATAAATGCGGAGAAAGCTCGTTGCTATCATTAAAATAAATTGCGAACTTTCAGTAAATGGCGCACGCTATAATGAAACAATATTAAAAACAATTTTAAATTAATTATTATAATTAATAGATTATTGTTACTTACGAAAAGCAGTGGGATAGCACCGAAAATAATTGTCATTGTCATTAGTAAATTGCTTTTCAGCATCATAAAACTCGCAAAGTCGGTTAATGCATTAAAATATCTACAAGTAAAAAATTCAATCTCGATTCGCAATTATATTGATTTATCGAAGAATAATAATTGTTTTATTCACTCACTGTATACAATTTTCATGTTCTTGAATACAATGATTGAGCTGTATAAATTCCTTACTAACTCCAATTTGGACACTTAGAATATCTAATTTTGCCGATAAATAACAGAAGAGAAATGAAATGGTAATATCGGCAGTGATAGTCAATCCCACTTGGAATATTGCAGTGACTTGTTGAATAAAAAAAAAGTAGTGTCTCAATGTAAATGCCTCGATTTCAAATGGATACCAAGTAGTTGCAGGCAATAAATCCGATGTGAAGAATGGTCCGATGGCAAAAAAAAGTGACGCTTGACAAAACAATAGTACACTAAATATCCAAATTGGTAAATAACGATTCACCCATTTGTGCAGTATTATTTTTTCCTCACCCTCAATTGTCATCACAAAGGACTCAACCTCCGTCAATGCAATCTTACGAATTATACGCCGATAAATAGAATATATTTCAAGAATAACATTTTTTATTTTTATAAATGATAAACTTACTCGTAGTTGATTTTCGTGCCATTTGCATTGAATGAGATTAGAAATGACTACTGCCATTGCTGCTGTTTCGGACAATATCATCGTCAATTTTAGGGGCTCATTGAGATAGTGCAATGCGCCTAATACTAGAGGTATCAGTAATCCAATGGCATTCAATATTGACAATAGCCGTTGAAGCTCGTAAATAAATCGCTTCAAAAAATGCGAATCAGGATTTGATGGCCATGATGCAGTTATTACAGCAAAGATAGTAATAGCACGTAAAACCAATGTGGCTTTTACGTTCATATCACTTTGTTAATACTTTTATTGTTGGAAGTCTTTCAAGTTTGACAATACAGAGGATACTGCGAATGATCGATACATTGTATTATGGCCGATTGTGAACTCGTGAACATGATATGAATTATTGAACGTGAGTATGATGACAGATGATAAAGTTTTGTTATACTGCAATCAATGTAATTTCATGCAGCAGGTTGCAATAGGCGTTGCCTCACCATCCCTGTAATTATGATACTCGTGCTAGTGTGAATAATTCATTGAAAATACGTGTGCAATTGCTGTGTGTTAAATATCACACTATATTTCCAAACATTATAGAAAATAGTTTGTCTCCATTTCATTTTCCATTGAAACAAAGGAAATGGCCTAAGTCTGAACTGCAATACGCAATGCTGTGAAGTAAGAGAATACTGTGTAGAGGAACTGCAATAGAAATAATATATTTCTACGTGAGTTATTGCTTATATATTAAATATTAGTAAGAGTGCAAAGAATGTATTTTGTTTTTTTTTTTTTTTTTTCAAAGATATATACCGATGAATAAAATTCGTAAGAGAGTGCATCCATAAATCCAGCAACTTTAATAATAATTGGCGTTTGTGCTCTTTTAATAACATTCAGCCATAATTTTCGCATTGCTGGCGGATGTCTTGTTGAGGTATAGAAAACTTTTTGCGTCAGAAAATTGCCCGACTGCGAAAAGTTATTTATAATAATTAATATCAAAATTGATATTGATATACAGTGGAGAATATGTTGATGATTGATAAGCTTCAAATATTTATGTATGTGTCCACATTTTTTTACCATATTTATTAATTTTTCTGCTGGCCAGACACATATAAAAATACTAATGGCTGCACTCATTACCAGGGTGGCGAATTGCAATTTAACGGTCAGTGGTTGATTCTGTAAATAATTCAATGTCACGGTCTTTTTAGTTTGGTTATGTTATTTTCATATGTATTAGAAAAGGAAAAAAAAATTGTACTCACTGACACCAGCATTATTGCCCCAAATACTATTCCAATTTTTGTCATGAATATTGTAGTGAGAAATATTAAACGAATCGGATGAATAATTTCATTGGCGATGCTAGAAACAAAATAATTAATCATGGATGTAATAAATATTTATACGAGTCGAAACAATTATTTTCCATTATTAAAATATTAACTCAAGTATATGCTGATGATTTTTTATGTAAGAACACAGTGCGTGAATATTATTAACACTTTGACTTTGTTCGGCAAGTAATTCCAATCTTGCACTAATGTACCAAAGAAATAATGCAGCTTGGCAATCCAATGCCATAGCGGCTGAGCATTGAAAACCAACAATACACTGATGTATGTATACGAGAGTTGATATTAATGGTGAAGCAACTGGAAATGGATATACAGCTTCACATGGAAATTTTTGTTGTAAAAACAATGGACCAGAAATTACTCCAACTGTTGTTAAATAATAACTGCTTGTCATGTATCCTTGGAATTTCCAACAGTTATCGACATATTTTTGAAGTACCCTCATTTCATTATCGTTTGCATTATTCAAAAATTTATCCAATTCCACATCAATTTTCTAAAAAATATCATTCAATAAAATTTAAAAATGATAAAATTAATTAATTATAATTAATTTTATGTAATATAATATTATTTTGTATACCAACCTGAAATACTTCTCGATGAGTTCGCACAACAAAAAGTTTGATGATAAAATTAATAATACCAGAAATAAGAATTGCTGATTTCATAACTGCAAAGGTATTATTCGAAAATTTATTGATAGAAACAATTAGTGGAAATAGTAAACCAATTGCTAATAATATAGAGAACCAAACAAAAATATTGAATAAATTTGAAAAAATAGTTTTTTCAGAATTTTTTACCGGTGGCCAGATACAAGTTAAAAATACAGTTAATTTAGTAAATTTTATTGCCATTCTAGGAGTCACTTGACACACCTCAAACATTCCTCTTAACAGTTTCATTATTATAATCACGTATTAAGTGTTTTCTTTGTGACAAAAAAATAATAAAAAATTTTTCGTGTCTTTATCACACGATGAAGTTCGAAGTTACAAATGATTTTGCCACATAGAAACTCTGATATTGATACGTCGATAATTCTCCAACCCATTCGTATGAATACGGTGGGGTTGAGACGGGTTTATTATAAATTAATCGTATTCACCACTATACCGTTACGGCTGAGGAAACAGCTTCATCTGTTGACACCTGGATATATTCTCATCATTTGTATTATTGAACCTACATTAATTTCGTTACAACAATGCAATCGAATAATTTTTCACTGTAATTACATTTAATTGCACTTGTGGGGTGGAAGTAAACGTGTTTATTTTCTCACTATTTGTTTGGAAAATGCTTTGTTTCTCGGAATATTTGTATTCTATATCGGAGTATTTTCCGATGAGCCATAACTGTTTTTTATATTTTATTACACAACTGCTGACTCTACTCAATCGTATTTAATGAACATATCAAATAGCAGTTCAATTGATGAAAAATATTTCTTCAAGTGCAATAATATTTCGCTTCATTCTATTGATACGAAAGTAATAACAGTAAGTGAATACAAGAAATCAGCATTTTATGAAACACTACATAATCTAAACATGTTTATACCATCATTCATTGCAATTACTCTGTAATTTGAATTGATACTTTTTGGAAAATACTCACAGACACATACAATTATGTGTTAAATTAAATATAATAAATATATTTTGATGCATTGAAAGAATTTGCAATTTAATAAAGATATCGGAGACCATTTGATATATTTTTAATATCATTTTCCTATTATCGCCCGCAATGTTATAAAATATGAGAGTGTAGATGATAAAAACTGTAAAGTAATATTCGAGACAATAACGTCTTAGGATTATTATTTTTTTTGTTTCTCCTTTATTTACAGATTGGTACTTACTGCAGCATAATACTGGAGTGTAAGTGGTGGAAGGACACCAACTACAGAAATTACCAGTGGTTTTTGTGCACGTTTTATTACAATAATCATAGATTTCTTCATTTTTAAAGTTTCATCAATCCACATTGAATTGTATATTGACCGTGATATATTTTCACTCTGATAAAAAGTATATCAACAAATAAATGGACGAAATTGGATATAATTATGGTTAATATTTTAGTTGAATTACTATTTCTCGTAGATCATCAGCGGGCCATGCACTAACATAGAGACGTAAGCAACCACCAATTACCATTAATATGAATTGAGATATAACTGGAAGTGGCTCATGCTGATACAATGCAAACTTTGTAAGTAAACTCCAGAAAATTTTTAATTCGCGTTTTATCTAACGAAGAAAAAAACAAATATTCCAATAAACTCACAAGAATTATTGGAAATGCACCAAAAATAGCTGCCATTGCCATTGTCGCATTGCTCTTTAAAATTATGAATTTCACTGTATGACCAATTTGATCTGCAAAACTGCAACAAATAAAATTATATTTATTTTATTTACTAGAAACTAATTACAATGAACGTAAATTATTATAAAAATTCATACTGAATACAATCTTGATGTTTTTTTATGCATTCATTGAGTTGGTCATTGTTGTTGATTTGTTGAAGCTCCAATGACAGTATTTGAAGTTTTGTTGATGTATAACACAATAACATTGCAATCATAAAATCAACGGTTATACACATGCCAGTTTGTAAAATAGCCAAAACTTGTTGAATATACAGAAGATAATATGTTGTTGTTGATAATTCAATTTCAAATGGATACCATGCATCCGCAGGCAATATTTGAAGCATAAAAAATGGACCGAGTGAGAATGCTATAGCTGTTTGGAAGTACGATAGTCCCACAACCAGACAAAATGGAAGGTAACGGTTGACATTTTGTTTAAATAATATTTTGTCTCTGCCTTTCACTGTATTCGCATATTGAATCACTTCTGACAGCAATACCTATATTATTTCATACAATACTCAAATACACATCAATATAAATACTTTAAATCTAAAAAATAAAATCAATTTTATTTTAATATTCACTTACTTGTAATTGTGCCTGATGAATTTTGCAAATAATTAGGTTAATAAATACATCACCGAGTGCTGTTAATTCCGACAATGTTTTCATCATAACAGCCGAATTAGTATAATTATAATAAACACCAAACATCAATGGAATTAATAAACCAATAACGTTTAAAAATGAAACGACCCATTTCATTTTTTCAGTATTGTTAACTTTATATATTTTTGAATTGCAATCTGATGGCCATGTTGATGTTATTCTTCCAAAAACCATCATGATGCGTAGCACTAATACAGGTTCAGCGTGCATTTTTGATTTTTATTATGACGAATTGTCATTGGAATAGCGCCATATAAAATCTATTCACAAATGGAAATTACATTTTGATATAGAAAATGATTCACAGTGCGGACGATAATATAGAATGGATATAGTATCGAGGAATATAATAGTTTTATGAATTTTGCAAATTGCCGCGATACATATCACGTCATGTCTTGGCAATTATATTTAATTGCGTAAACGGTGAGGTTATTACTGTAACACAACAGTATAATATAACGGTACAGTTCGATTGTAATACCACGCCTTTAATTCCCAACGTTTATTTCTCAATAAATATTTTATTGGATATACTAGACACTAGATACAACTATTACAATGTTACGCTACACTTGTTAAGAGTCGATACCTACCACAAATAGCCATAATAGAAATAAATCCAAATATTTTATCGTGATAATAAAATATATATTTATTTCTAGTTGGCATAACAAAATTATTTAATTTCTTTCATTTATATGTAAAAATAAATATGAATTTACTTGTGGATATATCTGCCATAGTGGTTGTAATAACTGTTTTTGATCATATGTATAGAACAATACTAATTACTTTTCAAGTCAATTTGCAATTGATATAATAATTAATAACACAATTCATTAAGATACATGCAAATATTTAAATCCGCACTGCAGTAAGTATTGATGTTCTTTAACAGATTCTGTAAATTCATCTGCATTCGACAATATTTTTAGCTGTATTTGAAGACTATTTTTATCTGCATTTGTGCATTCATCGCACATATATCTAGAACTAACCTAATTTCCTACAATGGATTGTTGGATATAAACGATATCGAATATTGGATGTCCATTCACATTAAATAGATATTTGGCATCAGTTGGAAATTTTTGTGACATTACCAACGGTAATAATACCACATTTATTTGTTCATTCTAAAAATATATTTGGTTTCCAAGCTGGCGCATCATGTACGTGATTTTGTATTTCTTTAAGAACTATATCTGCGATAATTCACACCAATTAGTATATTTTGTAACTCAGAATAGAAAGTATGTGTGGTATTTGTGAAGAAGCATTTATTTATGGTATAGTAAAAACAACTGATATACTAGTTACAGGGAATGATAATTCTGTTATTATTTCAACCAATTTTATTCACGTAGGATAGTTCAATGTCTCTCAGTTTCAGGAAGACACGAAATAATTCATAACACTGTCATCAGGTGTACAAAAAATATAGTATTGTTGCCAATTTGTCTATTCACCATCAAATGATAATACATTCACGTGTGAAATTGAGCACCATACGCGAGGGTAAAAAGAGAAAACAAAAGGATTTTTCTAGCGCACAATTGGTGCTGTTCTCACGCGGCTACTCCAACCCATGGGTAATTATAGGTAAAGAAATTTATCGTAATTATACTTAATTATTTGCATATTTGATATGTGAAAGAGAAGGTTTTATTCGTAAAATATTTGAAGCTGAATTTAATTCATAATTAACTATACCAGCTCTGATTTAGAGAGGAAATAACGAATAATAAAACATTGTTTTCTATTTGCATTTTTTTTATGTAGAAAATAAAATATACTTTGACTATAGAAGGAGCAAAAACATCAAATTCTTCTGTATTATTGGGGTGGCTTTCGTTTCTATTGTCCCGAAGCGGATAATAGAATTCGTAGTGTTCTAAAATATGAGAAAGTCGATGACAAGAACTGAAATTGTATAAAGTCAAATGAAGAATTAATGTTCCATTCAGTAAATCGTGAGATATTTAAAAAACAGATATTTCTTACAGATGTGTAATATTGAAGTGACAAATTCGGAATAATTCCACTGATAGATATTATTACTGGCCGTTGTGATCTTTGAATGATAGTTACAATATTTTTCATCATATTGGTCGAGCCATCGACCCAATTGCTCTTGTAAATTCTCCATCCAATAGATTGACTCTGGAAATAATGAAGTATGAAATACAGCAAGAAATTTTTTCATTCCAATGAATAGTCATTTTATTTCTCCGCTTACATATTTATTTATTAACTCACCACCCAAATTAAATTGTCACCTGGCCATGTATAAATAAACAGTTCTGTTGCAGCATTCCCTACGATATTTGCCACACGAAATTTCACCGAAATTGGCATATTCTATATAGAAGAAAGATGACTCGAAAACAATCCAGAAAATTCCAACATTGAATAAAGGTAACGGCGACAAATGATAATTTAGTAAAATTCATATGATTCACTTACACTAATTAAAGTCAAACAACCACAAATAATTCCAATAGTCGTTGTCGTAATTGCACTAAGGGCTATAAAACGTACTGAGCGTTGCACTTGGTCAGCATACCTAAATTATAATTCACAAATTTTGACATTAATGATTTAATTTGTTTTCATATGATATAAATTTACCGAAGGATGCTCTGATGTTTGCCGATACAATAATTTAAATCAGCATCACTCGATACACGCTCGCAATAATGACCAAGAATCTCAAATTTAATACCAACAAACCAAAGCAATGTTGCAACTTGAAAGTCAATTGTAAGAGCAGAAGCAATCAAAAAAAGAGCAAGAATTTGTTGAATATAAAGTATTATATGAGCTGCTTTATGTTCTATTGAAAATGGATATGCACTGTCAGTTGGGAATGGCTGTGATTGTAAAGCAGGTTCTACAATAAATACCAACGAAACAAGGTACATGCTCATAGTAATGATACCATGAAAAGCAACACCTCTGTCAATGTATTTTTTAATATATTTGTTCTCCAATTCATCTGCATTTTTTATAAATTGATCCATTTCAAAGAGCAATATCTCCATTGTCCAGCAAAAAATTACATACAGGTTGAATAACAATTATTTAATATAGGTATATTTTTATTCATGAATATAAGGTGAGAAATGAGGATGTTGGTTTGCTTACCCGGAGTCGTGGCCATTGTGCACGGCATATTATTATTTTCAAAAGTGCTTGAATTGTTGCTGCACTTAAACACACTGAATTAATTGTTTTCAATGGATTTTTTCGATGTGTAAATATACCATTGAGTAATGGTAAAAGAAATAATAGTAATAATACGAATGCTATCCACCATCGAAAATGAAACCAAAATTTTTGGTATTTATTTGTAAATATTGGTGGTGGCCATGAGCTTACGAAATAGACACTCGATTTCGTGAAATTTAACGCCGTTTGTGGTTTTACACTCAACTTCATAATATTAAAATTTATATTTATTTTTTTTTATTCTTTAACAAATTAATGAAAGTGAAGTGATGTTTTGCACAAGACAAAGGAGTTGTGAATGATGCTATGAATTAGCGAATATAAATCGATCGTAAAATAGAGCCCCTTCTTCCTCTCTTATAAATGATAACCTATTATTATCGGTAATGTGTGGATACTAAAAAATTCTATTCATATTTCGTTTCTACCACGGTATCATTATATACAGAGAAGTAGCAAATTGAAGAAATAAGGAAGGGTTATGGAGAACTGTGAATTCTTATTATAGATGCGAATAATATCGAGAGTCGTTGTCAATTATCGAGTGCATTTTTTATTTGATTCCGTTTGCAATGTGGCAGCTATTATATTCACATCGGACGTGTTTCAATTCACACAATTATACAAAGGGGGATTGAAAATAACATTTTGATGAATTGTATTTTTCAATTATTTTACATGCGACATAATGCAATTTATTGTTTGAACTTCAACTAATATATTTATATACATATTCGTGTATATAAAATATAATTAACTAATTCACGGTCTTCATAGTTGCCAAAAAAAACGAAAATTAATCGATGAAAAATTAAACAATTGTAAATCAAATTTTCAACTATTTTGTTTGATAAAATTTTATTAAATCGTTTCTATTAATTTGTAATGTATCTACAGTGGTTGTGGGGGGAACTCAAAGTATTTCTTCTATCACTTTACATCAAAATAAGAGAAGACAAAAATTGTTCGTACCATTCATTGGTGATATTCTTGAAAAAGTAGGTTGTTTTTAGTAAATAATCGACATAGAATAATTTAAAACAGATTGCATACCACAGATAAGAAAATAAATTCACCTTGCTGATACAAGTCTCTTTCTATGGTACATTACCGACTGTATATTATCTAGATATACAATTTTAAGCATAGCATGTGAGTTGATAAAATTCAAAATACTCTCTAACTTGCACAACATCGATACAAATGCAAAATAAATACTGCTCAATTTTCATTTTATCATTGATAAAAGAATATGATTATAAAAGTATTTGTCTACTGTAAATTCATCATATATTTTTCTTTAGGAAAAAATATCATCTCGTAATTGATTATTCTGACAATGCAAATTTCACGGAAATGTGTTACAATAAAAATATATATAAATGTTTGAATGCGGTATGAAAATTTTATATGACCTACCTATTGAAAAATAGTTTTATATAGATATATCTTTATGTAACACACACAGTTTCATATATATATAGTGGAGAGAAAAAACGTAAAAATATAGTTATGATGTCGCTTTACGAGTCAAATGTACTTTATGATTTATAATATAAATTATTCTATCCAATATATATATATATATATTGAATAAAATATTATGATAGATGAATATCAATGTGATTAAAAATTTATAAATTTATTATGTTCATTTACTTTAACTATTGTTGAATAATTGTACATACTATTAATAACCACAGGTCACCATACAACTCATCATCAATAAATTTACGAATTTCGCAATAAACTCAAACGATAAACAAGTATACATGGACATTCAAAAAGAGGTATTGAACCGATTGCTGAATTGAATAACGGATTTATTAGTGAGTTCGCATTTGTCGATGTCAATTCGATGCAATTAATTCTCGCTTGTTTCCAGAGTGCTGTATTTGCGGATTACTGGTGCGTTAGAGGTGTGAAACTCTCTGTCCCTGTACCTCTCTTTCACTCTCTCTCTCCAACTCACTCCAACACTTCTCTATAGTTATTGAAGTTTCCTCCGATTAATATCATGATTACGATTTAGCATTCACGAATTCAGTCACACTCCTCTGATTGATTTGCATTTTATAGTACTGATATTAGTGCAATACAGTTGTTCCCTTGATGTTCAGTCTATTTTTATAATTTCTGCAAGAATTCATACATATAATTACAAAAGGAAAACAATCACAGTGAAAAATTATCATTTTAACTTTCTCTTTGTTTTACTCAATTGAAATGATAAAAAATAACTTTTTTATTTTTTATCTGATGCTTTTTTTTTTATAAGGTTACAATACTTACTGATAAATAATTGTCGGTAGCAGAACAATGAGAACTGAGATACTGGTTGCTGCTAAAACACCCGAGAGTATAAGCACCATTGTAATTGTGGTAGGTGGAGTCGGCGGTTTCTGTAAATGAAAGAATTAGAGAGGGGGAAAAAAATATAAAAAGAAAGAAAAAAAAAGAGGAAAAACAAAGGAAATCGTTATGTTGAATCGCTGCTGAGTAGCGGATGATAAGAGAGCATTTCGAATATAAATGAAATGCAATAAAAAAAAATGACGCGAGTACAATGTATATAT